>JADRCD010231228.1:0-17880 GCA_019843815.1 Montemys delectorum
GAAGGAAGAAGGAACTAGAACTTCCTCCTTTGGGACATTTCTGATTCTTCATCTTGCTCCTAACCAGAACCAGTCTCATTGCCATTCAGAAGCTTCAAAGGACACTAGAAATATTCATTTACTGGGAACTGAGGAACCCAGCTAGTTAAGAGCCCAAGCCTCATTATTCTGTTACAAACTGAAACATTTTTGCCCTAACCTGTGGCTGGGGTCTTCTGGAACGGAAGTCATAGCCTGAAACATTAAGGAAACCGGAATGCGGGAAGGGGTTTTAAAAAATGAGACTGAGGCATGGTGTGCCTTCAGTCCTCCATCATTATTAAACTCCCTTTGTTACAAGCAGGTAGGTAGAGCAAAACCCCTCCCCCAAGTCTGTCAGCAACTCTTGGCCGAATCAGCATCTTCATCTTCAGTCTCTGGAGGCGGGACTTCCAGCGTAACAGGAACTTGAAGAGAGGGGTGGCTATTTTCAGGAGCTTAGAGAAAGGCTTGGCTATTTGTGGCAAGGCAAGGTCTGAAACAACCAGCACTTGGCTGAAGGAGGGTCACACTAACCCAGCTTACATGAGCAATTAAATCTGACCACAGGTGGGCTCTCTCTGTAGTATACTGCACCATAACTATGGGCACATTGTAATCTAAGCCAAAGAACACCCTAGTAACCGGGCTACTGAACCTGAGCTAATCCCAAACTGAAGGGTGTCAAAGCCCTAACAAAGCATAACACCAAAGTGGAGCAACTGTGGTTATAAAAACATCCCCTTGTGGTCAGAAGGCATCCAACAGCATCCCCGGGCAGTGGCCATGCCTGTTTCTAGAATCTGCTTCTTGCTCAGGGCTTGTTTTCCTTTTAAGGCATATGAAGAGTAAGGGCTATTTAAGAACAATTTGTAGCTATTACCACCCTTGGGTCACCAAGGAAATGATACCCCATAAGGGATTTTAACTCTGTGTTTCTCCAGATTGAAATCGGCATATCCTAACTCGGCCTTAGCCTAGAATTTCTCTGTGTGTATTCAGGACAGAGAGGTTATCGAAAAACAAATGGAAAAATATAAAAAGCATCTTTCAGCTTCTGACGACAAATCAGCTTTCACACAAAATCAATAAAGCTCATATGCTGTTCCCATAGATGGACGGAATGGAGGGCCCGGGGCAGGCAGAGTGAATGGCTGGGTACCTTAGCAGTCATGGAAGGTGCTCTGTCCCTCTCCATCTAGGAAAGATCACTAGCATTGAAACAGGCCACTGGGATGGCTGACATTCTGCAGATCGGAGCTTTTATTCCTCCCGCTGGATTTCTATGTGCATTACCTTGGTCTGTAACTGGTCATAAATGCACTTGCCACATGAGAACACATACCATGTGTGCAGTGGGAAAGAGCTTGCCTGGATGCCAATATATTTTATGGTAAAATATATGCAAAAACTGGTGGGTATTAATTTTAATGACGCAAGCAGACAGGACACCAGAAGCAGAGGGAGGGATTCAAGGAAGCTCATGCTGTTCCATGCCTCTGCTGAATTCAGACCCTACAAATGAGATGCAATGGGCTAGTACAAGTCTAGGTCACAAGCCTGGTCACTATCCAATGGAATTTAACATTGACACATGTTTTCCTTTGGCCAGTGTGTGTGTGTGTGTGTGTGTGTGTGTGTGTGTGTGTGTATTTAAATGATATAAATGATATTGAGGCACTTCTAATGGAACAGAAATTTCCAGTGTGTTAATGCTTTCCATTTTAGCTCCATGTTTTTGCAGTAATTGTCTGGATTCCAAAGGCACTTGAGTGTTAGACACTAACTGTGCCCCACACTATTTTAATAACACACACACACACACACACAGAGAGAGAGAGAGAGAGAGAGAGAGAGAGAGAGGAAGAGAGACAGAGACTATTTAGATTAAGATAATTCAGGAATTAGAGATTGCAAGCCAAGTTAATTAAAAAGGAACAAGCTTCCATATTGCACGAGAGCAAGCATGAGCACGATTTTACAAGAAATTTTAATTAAAATATAATTACACAATCCCTTCCCCTTTCTCCCTCCAATCCCTCATGAGATTTATTTTTGGTAGCAGATAGCTAATGGACATCAATGTGGAGAAAAAGGTCAGTTTCTGGCACACTCTTCATTTTGATTTTAACAAATAACCAAATGAATATTAAAAAAAAAAAATTTGTCCTTGGAGTTTAGTATATGTTGTCGGGAGCACAAATCACCTTTTCACTGCATTAGTGAAATTTGTCTTTGGGGGAATTTCATTTGCAAAAGTCTGATGACCCACTGTTGCCCAAGCACGGCCAGGCTTGGAAGGCAGATGAAGAAAGCTCTTCCTGGTAGTGGGTGATTCATCTACCTTCAACAGTCCTCGCAAATGGGATCTGCAGGGGTCATTGTCTGGGCCCAGAGCCATGAAATGCCTCTCCGTAATGATGTGGGGGTGAAGTGACATGTTTAAAGAGCTGACTACTTCAGGACATAAATGCTTCTTAGGAAAAACTTGTTCCTTCTGCTTTGAGACAGGGAAGAGAAACCCTAGGAAGGAGAAGGAAGTGTATTGTGCATGCTAACAAGCAGCTTGTAAGTTCCTTGCAGGACCCAGCTCCATAGGCAACCACTAACCTGGTACCAGTTCTGGCCATTTGTGGCAGTGTGACAGCAAAAGATAATGAAATCCAAGTCCATTTGGCGATTATGACAATTTGCCTCTTAGAGTCACATGGAGTCAGTGAGTCCTGGGGGAGAGTCGTGTGCAGACTAGCAGTGCTGCCCAGTGATGGAGCATCCTGCAAGTAAGGACATGAAGTGTTCTGGTTACCCACAAGCAGGTAGCTAAACTCTACACCTATGAAGTGGGGATGTTCCACCGTTTTCAAAGGAGGAGTCGGGAAATGCAAAGCCTTCTCCAGTTTGAAAATTTTCTTCCGCAGATCCTAGGCTGGCCTCTCTCGTCGGCAGCAGACAGGCAAGGCTGGGAGAGCCCTGTGGGCAGAGCCTACATTGCGCTACTCAGCCTGGAGCTGAAATCCAGCCCCAGCACTCATTCGACACGGGGTCCTGGGTATGTGGTAAATGATGCTGAATGGACCTGTCACTTGCAGGGGTTACGCTGCCTAGGAAGCCAGATCTATGCACCACCTGCTAAGGGAGAACATGCAGCAAGACAGGTGATGCTGTGCCTCAGGCGCTACCCATGGGGTGCCTTGGAGACTTTGAGCTTCCAGAAAAGTGAGATTAAGCAATCAAGCAAGCTCTGGCATGGTGACCCATGTTAACTATCATCTTTGTGAGTCAAAGGCAGCGGAGGCATTTGGTAAACTGTGTTTCATGTGCTTTTCTCAATGGATTACACTCAGCTTTTCCATACCGGAAGCCAACTGATTTGAAATTAGTACTACAGAACTTATGGGATCATAAATGTAGTCTAAGGAACAGCTAGGAAACTCAGCCAGCACCCCTGCCTTGACGAAGTGGCGTTTGGGGTGTCGTTCTCTCCACTGTGTCTGGCTCTGGGTAAGATACTCTGTATAGAGTGGGGGGAAAGCACAGGGATTGCACCAGGGCTTGAGCTGCCACTAGAATTCCTCAGACAGCCAGAGGCATTTGGCAATACTGTCTGCAAGGGAAAGGGAGAACCACAGCCTTTGTTTCAGGGAGTCATACATCCAACTAGTCAGGACCCCCAGGACCGATACTGGGGAGAGCAGCAGCTCTAACCCCACATGTCTAAGGTCAGCGGGGAGCTCAATGGTAATGCCTAGGCAGTCGTTGGAGTCACACCCAAAAGTGCACTCAAATGTGGTTTTATTGCTAAGAATTCTCATTTCAAGTCTGGTACCATCCCACAATTAACAAGGGCTTCGCCCAGCTGCTGCTGCCTCCTGAGGCATGTGGACATTGCTAAGAACTGAAATAGTTTCTTCCTTTGGGCTATTGAATAGTTTTAAATGGTTTTATTCTCATAAGGGCACATAAACCGAAACAGGTGGAATAAAGCCCAGCACACTCCCTTTAGGTTCCTTTTAACCATGCCACGGTCAGTTAAAGGAAACATTGAGAAGACAACTACACACGCAGTTGTACTGGGTTCCAGAATCTAGAGGAGACAATTTGGAGCCTGATGAGTTGACATGAAGTAGGCATTTAAAAGGCATTTGTGAAGATCATGAAAGAGAGGCTTTGTGGTGTCTTTCTGATCGTAATGTAGGTGGGTTTGGGTCGACAACAAACAGCCAAAAATTAAAAATCTGAGCAAAATATTAATCGGAGCCAATTTGGTTGGCAGTGGTCTGCTCAATTGTCAGTTTGGGTAGACTGCAATGGCGCGTTGTTAATGCTAAGGTTCTCCCTGCCACCAGGACGTCTGTGTTGTCAGCCTTCCGCGGTGCTGATGAAAAGTGAAGAGGTCATGACCACAGCCTTAACCCAGCCACAGCTGACAGGACAAGCCCCCGGGCTACAGGTCCCTAATAGAGGAAGAACACTGAGATAAACGTCAGAGACCTGGCTTCTGGCCTCAGGCTCACTTCTGGCCTGTTTACAAGTCCAGTTTGTACAAAGCTCTGAGGTTTTCCCCGTTATCTAAAGTATCTACAGGTTTGTTTCCACCCTCAGATTGTATTATGCTCTAAGGATGGAGGGTCTGGACTCTGTGTCCATCAACAGTCTCCACCACTCAGTTGCCACTCAACGATACGTTACATTCTACAGCATCTTTTCCCCCTCATAAGAGTTCTAAGAATTTGGCTTGACTATGGCTCTTTCTGAAGAATGCTAGGAACAGCTGTGCCAAATTTGCCAATTTCATGATCCTGTCTAAACTGTTCCTGTTGGGTCCTCCAGCCGAGTCTTGACCTGGGAATATGCCACACAACCTAGAGTTGAGATGGAGAAGCATTTTTCAAGCGAGTTACTAGAAGGGAAGGGAAGTAGATCCTTCCGATTGTCACCTTAGGCTACCAGATGCAAATGTTCTGCCTACTTGGAACAAAACCACACATAAGTGTTTAGAGGCCACGCTTCTCTTTAGGACAGCATCCTATCATCACAGGGTACCACTCCAGATTGGCAGTACAGTTGCACCTCCAAGGGGTCCTTTCCTCACTATTGTACCAGCACCATTGTGATGGCTCCCTAGTTAACAGAGCTGGAGAGTCACCTTTAAGTGAGACAGACCCTCTATAGGATTTTGGAAGTCCCTGGATTGTGCCAGCTGAGTCCTTATGGGTGGGAAACAAGTAGCCATTTTAGTTGAGATGAATCACTGCCCCTTTTTAAATAGAAAGAATTTAGTGTCACCAAATTAGTATTAGCCACCACATCAAAGTCCCAGTCACTATTAGTGCCTATTGCCAGAAGGTTGGATATGGAGAGCCAGTTCCGATTCCTCTAAGCTCATGCGTGACTGGATATTGACTGTGAAACGCTCCCAGGGAATACACACAAACTTGGATGAGACTACTCCCTTCTGCCAAGGACATCTGCAGAGGGACTTGATAATCAGCCACCAAGGCTGGACCAAAACTTCCAGCCCTGGAGGGAGTGAGTTCTTTGGTCTCACATGGATAACATTCCCACCATCTTTAGCAGTCACTTTACTGTCTGTCTCACGGTCATGGAGTCTATAGCACTCCTGAGGACAAGATGGCAGAACAGAGATGGATGAGCTTGAGGTTGGGCACCATCTCTTAGCCGACAGTCAGTCTGGGACAGCCTATCTCTGTGGTTCTTAAGCAAAGAAAATGTCCTTTCTTCCAAAGACACTGAAATCAAAGGTATTATGACTTAGGTGCCACCACTGATAACGTCATCGCACTGTGTCCTGGGAGATAAGCATAGTCACCAGTCCCATCGCTCTGTGTCCTAGGAGGTACGCAGAGTCACCAGTCCCATCTCAGAAATGAAAGCTCCAAAGCTGAGAGCGGGACGTGCTTAGGGCCACACAGCCAGAGACTGATAGAACCTGTCCTGAAACTTGGCACCATCTGGACCAACGTCCAAGCTCCTCACGAAGGGATGCCTGTCTGTGGGATGCCTGACCGTGGAAAGGACGACGGCCATTCCCCACATCTGATGGGAACTGTAGCATGTGTGCGCTAACAAGCCACATATTCCAGCAGAGCTGCCATCAACAAGCCTAGTGGTTACCTACCTACCTACTTACTGTTTTGGGTTACTAACCCCAAATGCAAAACTCAGCATCCTAATTGCTGGAACCTGTGTGGGGAAAACAGTCTTTATAGATTCCATTAACTTCAGAATCTTAGATGCAGAGATCACACTGTGTGTCTGAATGGACCCCAAACCCAAGGACAATGTCCTTATAAGAGTCATACAGGTAGACCTGACAAGGAAAAGGACTCAGTATGACTCAGGAAGTAGACATGAAGGGGATGCAGTTAGGAGACAAGAACCCCTGAAGGAGACAAGAACAGAATCCTTTTGCTGGGGCCTTTGTAGGGGGTGCACAAGCAGGTTAAAATGTTGACTTTGGACAACTGGCCACAGGAACCAATTAGGATGGAACTAAATATCCTCTGTTTTATGCCACCACGGTCATGGTGATTGGTTATGGCAACCCTCCCCCCCCCAAAGCTAACCCAGCAGGGAGCCTCCTCTCCTGTTCTTCATATGCTTACTCTCCTTCTCAGAAAAGGCAAGCAGGCGGCTCACCTGCGGGTTGCTTGCTTGCTTGCGTTCCTCATGCAGTAAATTTCTATTAGGTCCCTTTATGCTTCAAGGATGGAGTGGAAATTAGTTCCTCCATGGAACTAAGTTCATGTCCTTACAGAGACATGAACCCATATTTTTCTGGGGGAAAGGTGCAACTCACTATATTCTCAAGTCTGAGTAGGCTTCACAAACCCTGAAGCATTCCTGTGAGCCAGTCTAGACAAAGGCTATGGGGAGAGACGCTCAAGAGAGGGAAGATAGAACTCAGTGGTATGTGCACACACACACATGTACACATACACGTACACATACATGTACACATACAACTCACAGATATAGACATACACGTTCACATACATGTACACATACACTTTAAAATACACATACACACAGAGAGGGAGGGAAAGAGGGAGAGAGAGACACACACACACACAAGACAGACAGACAGACAGACAGACAGACAGACAGAGAATACAGCTAACCTCTAACAGGCAGCAACTCCCTTACTGGACAGAGGATAATACATAAGAGTTCAGTGTTGGGTGTGACCGGCTTCTTTTGGACCTGCTGGCCAGTGAGGTTCTGTCTTAGTCAGGGTTTCTATAGCTGCAATGAAACACGATAACAAAAAGCAATCTGGGGAGGAAAGGGTTTATTCAGTGTTTATTCGGTGTGTGCTTCCACATCACAGGTCATCATCAAAGGAAGTCAGGACAGAAACAGAAACAGGGCGGGAACCTAGAGGCAGGAGGTGATGCAGAGGCCATGGAGGGATGCTGCTTACTGGCTTGCTCCTCATGGCATGCTCAGCCTGCTTTTTATAGAGCCCTATACTACCATCTCAGGAAGGGCGTTGCCCGCCCGCAGTGGGCTGGACCCTCCCTCACCAATCACTGATTAAGAAAATGCCCTACAGGCTTGTCTGCAGCCAGATTTCATGGAGGCATTTTCTTAACTGAGGTTCCCTCCTCTCAAAATGACTTTTGCTTGCATCAAACTGACTTAAAACTAGCTAGCCTCGGTCCCATAGACCCCCAAACAATGCAGGGTACTTCTAGTGATCTTAAGGACTCTTCAGAACTTGACTCCATTGCTGAAGACGCTACACGTTTGAGTCATGGAACATGACAAAAACCAAGGTGTACAGGCCTGGAAGCTTCATCCCTGTTGGTTAGCTTTCATGGTGCTGGAAGGTGCTATGCAAGCTACCAGTCGGGGAATCTCCAGCCACACAGCTATGAGCCCTGTAAGATACACTAATGACAGATCTGCAAAGACACGCCAACGGGCTGCCGTAGTGGCTTGAGCGGTCATGGAGCATCCAACCACTTTCGGATTGAACTTAATCCTGCTCTGTAGGATGAAGCCCATAGCTGGCGCCATCGTTCAGCTACAGACCTATAGCCAGACAAGTCATAGGCCCTAGGGGAAAACCTTCTACTACCGTGCTGCCAAACGGACGGAATATTAAACTGACCCCTAAGCACTTGTCATTACACTCATAGATGAAGGAGTCTTTCGTTCCTTATCTGAGGAGCTTCTGTTTGCAGAGGTAGGAACACAGTGAAGCGCCTGGAGCTACAGTGCAGAGAGGAGGAGACTGCAGACTTCTCAGGCCTAACCGGAACACGGACACTGCACTCCAGTCCCAAGGCTCAAGGACCCCTCAGAGGGAAGAGAGGGCGGAAGGAAGGCAAACCTCTGCTGTGGTAGGCAGCTGTCAGGAAACAACATACCCCGAGTACGGCACGGTAGTCCTACTACCTACACAGGCTGAAGCCAGACAAATCCCCGGATGGGAAGGTGGGTGAGTTAGGCACGCAATTCCAACCCTTACCCATGGAGCTATTGGCAATTATTACCTGCTGAGGGAGGGAAAGACAAGGGTTTTTTTGTTTTTTGTTTTTTGTTTTTTGTTTTTTTCCTAAGAGTGCAGCTCCTAAGAGTCAACCGTACCACACTGGAAGACCTCATATCCAAGAATATTTGAGTGACGCAAGTTCATTTTTTAAGGATTAAAACAAAACAAAACAAACAAACAAACAAAGACATGGTGGGAAGGGAATGGGTGATGAGTTGGGAGTTAGATGGGGGAGGTGGGCAATACGACCTGACCATGTGGTGCAGTGCAGTCACCTTCAGTGACAGTCGTAAGACCATGATAAGAAGGTCAAGAAGACGGAAAGCCGGGACCAGGAGGTCCTGTGTAAGCTGTGCTCAAAGCCAGGCAAGCTTGTTAAAATGACAGCATCTTATACACTAGTTCCAGAAGAGAATGGGACAGCGTCAGCAGGAAGGAAGGAAGCAATGTTGTACAAAGGGAACACAGGATATTGCAAATGCATCACAGGCCAAGCACACAGTGGCCTTGGGGCCGATAGCCACGGCCCTTTAGGGTGGAGAGGGCTGGAGTCTCAGGTTCTGAAGGGGTAGCTCCCCCACAGCTCTGGCCTCAGGCTGTTGTTGGCCTTTTCCAGCGTTTTCCTGTTTTTAGAAAAGGAGTTATGTTCCTTCTCCACGTATCAGAGTCTCGTGGAAAGCCTTGGGTTGGCCTGGCTCTCAACAGAGGTATGCTTTTTAAAAGTGTTGTATGAAACTTTCAAACAACAAATTGAAAAATCTAAGACGAAGATAAGGCCAACGGGAGGAAGGAGGCCACGGGGCTCCATGAGAGACCAGAGCCAGGCCATGAAACACACCAGAGGCTGAGTCTTAAAACTGATGGAGTTTAGAAGCTGGAGTGTGTCTGGGTGGGAACACTTGAAAGACGTCACTTTGGAACCATGTCTGGCTTCCTCCTAAGCACAGGTAGGGAGGCGAAGGTTTGCAAAGGCCACTTACCAGGGCAAATGTCACACAGCCAAGTGTCCTTCCCACAACAAAAGCATTAAAGGGATTGGAAAAGGAAAGTTCAGAATTCTATACTTAAAACATGGAAGCAATTGACAAAAGTTGATTCTATTTCCGTGGCAAATATGTAAAGGTATCTCCAAAAGGTAATTCATTTAATACAGGGTGGAAAAAAATGGGGAAGCCAGGTTTTTAAGAAAAATGAAGGATGATATGGGCTTATTCCAGGAAGGAAAAGAAAGAGATGTACAGGTCCAAGTCTTTCACTATTGGATGAGATTTAGAGGATCTAGAAGAAGCCTCCACCAGAACCAGAAGCCGCCACCAGAATCCAGACTGCTACAACGGCCAGCTCCAGGTGAGGGGACTCTTGCTTAGAGGACTGCAAACCGATCAGCATTGTGGTACAAAGGACTTGAAGGATGTTTACAGTTCAGGCCTGCCGCTTTGGTCACAGCCAAAATGAATAGCCAAAACTACAGGCTGGTTTTCAATATGTATCCTAACTCTAAGAAAACATCGCTCACAAAACAGGACAGTCTGTGGACTTCATGTCACACATCTGGGGTAGGACGCCCAGGGCGCCAATTCATCTCGGTCACCACAGTTTTGCACCCAAGGGAAGGTAAGTACCTGTGTGTCTGAAACAGGGTCGTTCTGCCCCGACATGGGCTTCTGATACTGAATCCCCAGTAATTTGATTGTAGGGGGGAGAGCTGATACTAAAATCTGGTTTCCTGATTGTTTCTTGATTGTGTCCATAAAGAAGCTAATCGCTGGGTGAAAGAGAAAAGGTGTGTTTTCCAGGTCCCAGGAGGAAGAGGAGAAGAAGAGATAGAAAGGGGGTGTTTCGACCAGGCTTTGGAGGGAAGAACTTGAACCATGTAAGGCCTGGGGGTGACGGAACCCCTGGCCGAATTCTAACACAGGATAGCTGATGAATTTAGGGTTCTAGATTCTGCACCCAGCGGTTATGTTGTCTGGCTGGTTTTAAAATATTAAGGCTGTCTGATGTGTTCCATCCGCCCCGACTCAGGTGGGCAAGAGAAAGGGCATGGCCCGGGCAGTGGTTAGAGGATCGGTTGGTCGGTGTAGAGTGATTGCAGCTCCCGGTGACCATAGGAAAAGCTGAGTGAGACTGTAGCCACTTGGCGAAGGTAGCTGTGGGGGCTGGGTGAGATGGATGGCCGTGGTAGTGGTTGATCTCGGAGCATAGCGTTGGGCTGCAGAACAGGGAGCAAGTGCGCATTTAGAATTACACGCAACATTTGGTTATGAAAGTCCTGTGAGTTTCATGAGCTCTGTCACACGAACATTCAATGTGGTTGCTGCATTTTCCTCGTCCAACTGTTTGATCTTTCTTCTCCCGTGCTCCTGGTAAGTAGGCACAGAGCATCTTGTAAGTTACCCGTTGATAGGCCTCTCACCTGACACACACAGGCTGATGCTAACTTTACGCTCAGGTCTCACAGCAATGGAAAGAGGCTGAACATGTACTGTACAAAGTGGCTCTCAACCTTCCTGATGCTTCAACTCTTTAATACAGTTCCTCATGTTGTGATGACCCCCAACCATACAATCATTCTGTTGCTACTTCATAATTGTAATTTTGCCACTGTTATGAATCATAATGCAAATATCTGATACACAGAATATCTGATATACAACCCCTGTGAAAGGGTCATTTGACCTCCAAAGGGGTTGAAACCCACAGGTTGAGAACTGCTGCGCTATATAAGGTGGAGCCAGGATTTTAGTGGGTTTTCCTGTCTGTCACCCACACCCTTGCTATGACTTGGACAAGTGGTCCCAAAGGTGTTCGGCCCCCAGGATGGTATTATTGAGACACAGTGGAGCCTTGAAGAGCTGGGGCTCTGTGAGACATTCTTAGGTCACTAGGGCACAGTATACAAGGGTCCCAGACTCTTCCTCTATGTCTTTGTTTCTGAGCTGTGACATAAATTTCTCTGTGTGTGTCCTCTCACTAGAATGTGCCACCCTGGCAAGAAGGTCAATGCAAAGTGGCCACCTGAGACCTCTAAAACCTTGAGCCAAAATAAACCTTTTCTCTTTTAAAGTTAATTGCTTCAAGTAGTTCTTTATAGCAATAGAAGTCTACTGCCAACAGCACCTAAGACCAAAGTAGAATAAAGGTAAATGGAGCAATTTATCAACAATACTAAGAGCTTTATAGAGACATTTCTAAAACAATGTAGACTTTATTGTTTTAAAAATAAGGCAAGGGCTGGAGAGATGGCTCAGTGGTACGGAGCATGGCTGCCCTTCCAGAGGATCAGAGTTCAATTACATGGCAATTCACAGCTGTCTATAACTCCAGTCATATGGATCAATGCTCTTTTCTGGCCTCTGTGGGCACCAAGTATGCACATAATGCACAGACCTACATTCAGACAAGACACTCATGCACATAATAGAATCAATATGTTAAAAATAAAGAGGACATTTAAAACCACAGAAAAGTTAGTGAGTTGTTTATGTACGCAGGTCTTAACCGTGGGTTTCTAAAATCATCTGTTTTAAGCTTTGTAGAATAACATGTAATGAATAATGTCAGCGATTGATATAAAACTAATCACTTCTCCAGTCTGAATCCATTTTAAGTCATCAGTTATGCTTAAATTCCTCTGATCATGAAAGCAATCGGTTCTCATAATTGGAAGAGTCAGGAAAGTACTTGACCCAAGGTAAATCTCCTTCATGAATCCTGCTATCCAAAATCCTTGTGCCTGTATTTTCAGAGATGTGTGTTAGAGCCTCCACTCCATGTATGTATTCACCCATCTATTAGGGGACTCATCTCCATGTGCGTATTTACCCATCTATCAGGGGACTCGTCTCCATGTGCGTATTCACCCATCTATCAGGGGACTCGTCTCCATGTGCATATGTATTCACCCATCTATCAGGGGACTGGCTGAACACTTAGTAAAACTGCCTCTTTACACCAGAGGGATACACATTACTCAAGGAAAAACAACGTATATTTTAACTTAATGTCACAGTATCTACTAAGTATTCTGCAAGGGTTGTAAAAATCATAAAAGCAACACAAGGTCATAAAATCATTATTAGGTTAGAAATAAACTATCAGTTGCAAATGCCAAAGGGTTTTTTAAAAATGTTCTTGTCTTTATTTGTGCTAACAGGTAGAGGAACTTAAAAGCAGTTTTAAACATTTAAAATAATGCTTTTATTAATTATTTGAGAATGTTATACAATATGTTTTGATAATGTTCACCTCCTATGCCAGCTCATTCCAAGTCTTTCTCACTCACCCACCTTCACGTTCTTCTCTCTCTCTCACTGAGGCCAGTTTGGGTTTATCCGACTACTTCTAGGCATGCCACCTGGTGCCCTTCAGTGGGATTGACAGACCAGGTGCCATACCCCCAGAAGAAGATGACTTTCCCTCTTCCAGCCTTGATCACATCCCAATAACTCCTCAGCTAGGCTGGAGTTTCATGCTCGCTCACTCCTCCTCTGTTACTCAGGGTGCCAGAGTTTTTAAAAACACTATGATGGTTTTTTTTTTTTCACATGGTTTTATTATGTTTTCAGCTAGACCCAGACATATCCCTAGGACGATGACAGATTAATCAGTGTGGCAGAAGTCAGTACTTTATGATTATTTTCTTAACAATTGGATTCTAAAGACGGATCCCAAGGCAGAGAACACAGGAACAGCAAGGAGAAATATCGCTGTGATTCTCCTAACACTGCCCAGTCGTTTTCAAGGAAACTGCCCACAGCCATGGAGCATGCTGTGCCTGCTAACAAGGGGCTCCACATACACACAACTGCAAGTTCCTTGTTGAACTGGGAACAAAACAAACAAACAAACAAACAAACCCAAAAGCAATTACTTCATACAGAACAAAGCAATCAATATCCTGAGTTGAAATTTTTGTAGGTAAACACACAGTCATCACCAACATCACAGTTGGCTGGAGCCACCACGTCACAGCCTTGACGACAGCTTCCTCTTGACCGTCCCCGTTATTTTGCCGTAGGGATTGTCGAGAGGCAGCAAAACCTGTAGAGGAAGCACAGGGCAACTTCAGAGAGAGCACTCTCCTCACTGTGAGCCAATATTAAAGAATGTCATACTGTCAAGGGCGCAACGCCTCTGCAGAACAATGACTTCAAGTCTAGCAGGGCCTGAGTCTCCTTGCTACAGTTGATCGATCGATGGCTTGCTTTTTCAGAAGGTATAGGAATTTTGAGTGTTTTGTCTGGAGTTTTGGGTTATTGTATTTATGTGTGAGTGTGTGTGCGCGCGCGTGTGTGTGTGTGTGTGTGTGTGTGTGTGTGTGTGTGTGTATGTGTGTGTGTGTAGGAACTGAGAAGGGTGTTGCATGTAACACACCACTCTTGGGGAAGTCAGAAGGTAATTTTGTATAGTAGCATCTTTCTTTTCCCTTTCAGGGGTTCAGGGTTCTGACTCAGGTCATCGGGCTTATATATCAAGTGCCTTTTCCTACTGAACTGTCTCCTGGCCTGTGCTCATCAGTTCAGCAAGACTGGCTGGCTCGTGAGCCCCAAGGGTCCCACAGTCTCTACTTTCTCAGTGCTGGGACTACTGACAAATGTCACAGTGCTTGGCTATTTCCATGGATGCTAGGGACCCAAACTGACTTGTTTGTTTGTCATTAGGATATGGATGTTTCTTTTTTCTCTTTTCTTTTTTTTTCTTTTGGTTTTGGTTTTTTTCAAGACAGGGTTTCTCTCTATAGTCCTGACTGTCCTGGAACTCACTCTGTAAAGCAGGCTGGCCTCAAACTCAGAAATCCACCTGCCTCCCAAGTGCTGAGATTAAAGGCGTGTGCCACCACTGTCCAGCTAATATGGATGTTTCTAAATACACGATACAATTCAGCAAGTAAATCTGACCCTCTCTGAGAACTCACTTTGGACGCCAGTCATTGTCCATAGCTATAACTCAGCCATGGCCTGAAGAACATCTGAGGTCCACAGGGCTGGGAGCACAGTGTGAATTGTCTAGACTGATGTGTTTAAAAGTCTTTCTATCTTCCCACCCTGTCACTGTCACTCCCCAGCCCTTGTCACTGCCCCTCAGCTTCCTGCTTCTCATATGTTGCCTTCACATGGTACATGTGTGTAAGGACACTTTATTCATGGATAGGTGTGTGTGTGTGTGTGTGTGTGTGTGTGTGTGTGTGTGTGAGCGAGAGAGAGAGAGAGAGAGAGAGAGAGAGAGAGAGAGAGAGAGAGAGAGAGAGAGAGAGAGAAGAGAGACTGACTCATGAAAGAGCTCAGGGCTTCTGATTTCCAGGCCAGGGCTGGGATCTAAGAAGGAGCTTTCTCTGCAACTTTTTATTTTGCTCTCTGCAACTCCCATCCACTGCCCCCCACCCCCATCCCTATCCCTCCCACACCCACCCCACCCTCCACTCCCACCCCTTCTGCAGCAATGACGCATCCAGTTTGCTCTGGAGGGGATGGATGTAAGCCCAAGGCTCAGTAGACACCTTAGAAACCCTCTCCACTGTGCCGTGAGCTGAGCATTAGTCTGGTCGTTTTTTTTTTTGTTTTGTTTTGTTTTGTTTTTTCTCTTTGGAGCGCCTTTGTTTTGCCTCCAGCAGACATGGCTAAAATTGCCTTCAGACCTATGTCCCGCCGCTCAGCAAGAGATCATTCCCAAACTTAGTCAGTGCACTGCCTTCCTCTGAGGTAACTAGTGCTGCCTGTCCTGTCAGCTCAGTGAACACAGGGCCAAACTTTCCCTTTTCCACCAGCCAGGGCCCTAGATCACCTCGTACAAGTTAGGTACACCTGGTGCTCGTTGTCCAGCACCAGGGCCAGCATCCATGTGTGGCTGACGGTTCAGAGCCAGTGAGACCCGCCAGCACTATTTGCAAAGGAGATTTCAGATGTTGGAGGGAGGGTTGAGAGACTCCTGGTCAGCAGCTCTAAGTTTCTAGAGACTCTTCTGTTAAACTTATGCATCAGAGCGTGTGGTCTCCACCCGCAGAAACACTCAAATAGACAGTCTCTTCCTTACCTCTCTCCCTTGAACACACTAAAAGCAGTTACCCCAAATGATGCTGCAGATGGGCCAAAGGCCTATCACTGAAAATGTCCATGGGGCAGGGGTCAGTTCTGATTTCCCAGGATGTGACCACCACAGAGGCCACCAATCAGGGCTCCAGGCTGCCTAGTCAGACAATTTGATTGTCGCAGCTAAAAAGGAAGTCGGGGCTGTATATTTCCTGAGACAAAGGTTCCCTTTGAAAGCACACATTTCTTGTTCTTGCCATCAGTAGCATAAACACACTTTCATGTCTTCCAAGCATATTGTGTGCTACTGAGCTGACTGTTTAATCAAAAGGTGGGCATGATAAAAGGAAAGGAAAATGCAGCCTTCCTTTCCCATCCCCTAATGATGGAAGAATAACACAGCTGCGACCTTCGGTGGCACGTTCCCAAGGAGAGCGTAGAGCTGTTTCCTTGGGCACACTCTGTTCCTTCTCTTTGTTCCTCCCTGCAGCTAGCATGCTTCCTTTGTGATCTCTCATCCACTTCTGGAGTACTCAGCCTCAGGCATTGAAAGACCCAGAGCCAAAGAGGGTTCTAATCAGTGGCAACTATAAATATTATCCCTAGCCAGCAGCTGCTACAGGTTTTAGGTGTTGATATTGTCCCAAGTTGACAAGGAGACTGGAGGGAAATAGGGCAGAAATGTGCTTTCAATGTTTTTCAAGTCTCTTACCTCTTCCTTGTTGATCAGCCCCATTTTGGACATGTCGATGTTGAAGTAGTGGATGTTCGGAAGGCTGATTTCCATGTCTTCTATCTGGAATCCACAACAGCATGGGTTAAACTGGTCACTGGAGACTCTCTCTCTCTTTGTCCAACTACCACATCCATCCTGACCACTTCCTGTGACCATGATTGTATCTTAAGGTACACTCCCATGATCCTCTGCTGCCAATTGCTCCCTCTGTCTACCCACACTAATCTTTCTATGAAACTGATTAACAGGCTGATTCCTCTCCCTTCATTATTAAGCCTTCTCTGAAGAGCTCAGGCTCCTTGAAGTGGGAATCTGGGAGATCCCCTCCACATCCAATTGGCCTTCAGAAACTGGCCAGTCAGTATTCTATAACATCTTCCCCACTCCATCCCTCCTCATAGGATGGCCCCTAACATTCATAGGTCCTAGAATAAGTGTGAAAGTATAGACCCATATACATGACATAAAGACTTAGTGAACTTCACTCTACTTTTCTAATTGACAAAAGTACTCATGCTAAATCTTTAAGGTCATGTTGTAATTCTGACTCTTTGTGAGACTGTGCCAGAACATGACATCCTGGGAAAGCCATCCCAGCCAATGGGCTAGCCCATCTTCTCCCTTGCACCATGTAGATAGATATTCTCTTTGTGTGTCAAGACATATCCATTTCTCCAGTCCACTTGTAGGCCTAAGAATGTGCTGCCTCGTGAAATGAGCCTTCTCCCACAGAACAAGTGTCTAGTACAGATGTGCCCAGGTTCTGGAAAGAGTCTCCAGAATACTGGAGCTATAGGCACCTGAAGGGCTTATCAGCTTCGTTTTACCAACTCTACCCAGTGGAAGTAGGCACAGGCAGAGGAAGCAGAAAGAAGGATGCTACGTGTTAACCAAGAAGGAGAAGTCAGGCTGGTCCAGGTGATGCTTCTCTTAATTCAACATAGCGTTGGCCATGCTTTCTTGGCCGCACCTGTGTAACGTCATTCCACAAGTCTCCTAGCCTGTAGTCCATTGTGACTTTTTATCATACTGCTACCTGTGATCACTCTAGAACACAAATCTTACCACGCTATACTTTGCTATACTAAGTGGCCCCCAGTGGCCCAGAATAAAGCACAGACTGTAAATAAGCCTACTGATATCCTCTTGGCCCATTTCCACCTTAGACCACACAGGAAAACGCTTCCTCCCTAGTATGTCACATGCGGTTGGCCCTTAACAGTAAATATCTGTGTCGTGCTTATCTCCTGTCCCTAGCCCTTGAGTATAAACCCAGACTACCCCTATGGTTCTGGAACATGCAGCATTCTCCTCTCCTAGAAACTCTAGCTAGTGACACCTCTTATACCTCAGTGAGACTGCCCCCATATTCACGTAATAACCTATTACTGATCTTTTAAATTTTTTACTTGTTTTCTCTGTTCACATGATGGAATATTTGAGGGTAAAGACCAAAGAGGGTTATCGTTGTATCCCTTGGGTCCTGCCAGTGACACAATAGTTAAATAAGTGGATGGGTGGGTGGATGGGTAGATGGATGAGTGGGTAGGTGGATGGGTGGGTAGGTGGGTGGGTGG
>JADRCD010231229.1:0-18530 GCA_019843815.1 Montemys delectorum
AGTTAAGGACAGCAATAAAGCATATATGACATGAATATGAGATGTAAATATACCTTGTGAATTGGAAAAACAAACCAGATGGAAATCTTAGAAGTGATGAGCTCAAGATGTCAAATTAAAAACTCAGTGGAAACATCAATAATAGACTGGTGTAAGCAAAGGGAGAACATTTAGGACACTATAACATAAATCATATTAATAAATTACTGTATGTTGTCCACACTCATTGAAAACAAACTCTGGGAGCAACAGAGAACCTCCTATCTTAGACTCAACCATGTTTAATCTCAAGTGGCCTCTAAGACAACCTATCCTGGAGCTGGTCCACTGATACTGTTGTGAGGGAGATGAAGAGTGGTGAACAGCCAGGGGTATTCAAAACTGTGTGCCTTGAGGACAGTCTGAAAGTAAATAATTTCTAACAGGCATCACTAGTGCTTATCTCATGGTATAAAAATGCATTTGGTGGAAATGGGACATAGGAAACCTCACTTAAGAAGAGGGCTCTTCCCAGGGCTCTCAACTGAAAATTCCATCTAGCTATCCCAAAGGGGCTTCTCTAGTCATTTATGTTGAGTATTGTAAGAGGCCAATTTTATGCTCTTTCACTTAACTACTCTTTGCTATTCTTTTCCTTTTACTTGATACATACTTAATGAACTTTCTTATTTAAAACTAGAAGTACATTTATTGTGAATCATTCTCTAAACAGAATTGGTATCAAGATGAAATTGATGAATATACAAATTTAAGTTATAATAAAAAATTCTGAGCAGGACACAACCAACACCTGGAACAACATTAGAATACCAGACTTGACAATGTACAGACTAAAAACACAGAACACCTATTAAGTGGGGGTAACTAGAGGACATTTCCTAAATCATGGAGACTTCCATGTCCAGGATTCATCTAGAAATGTAGTCAGAAAGAGGCTTCCCCACAGAATATTATAATTAACAGCACATATGAAAGCTCTAGAACAAAAAGAAGCAAATACATCCAAGAGGAGTAGATGGCAGGAAATAATCAAACTCAGGGTTGAAATCAACCAAATAGAAACAAAAAGAACTATACAAAAGAATCAACCAAACCAGGAACTGGTTCTTTGAGAAAATCAATAAGACAGATAAACCCTTAGCCAGACTAACCAGAGGGCACAGAGACAGTATCCAAATCAATAAAATCAGAAATGAAAAGGGAGACATAACAATGAAATATATCTTAAAATAATTACTGTTTGTTGAATATTAACAGTTGAAAATAATAAAATCATGTTCTACAAAAAAATAAATAAATACAATGCCAAAAAAAAAACAGAAGAAAAAATTAAAGAAATAAAGCTATGAGATGGGTTGGAAAGATGGGTCAGTCATTAAGATTACCTCCTGATCTTCTAGAGAACCCAAGTTTCATACCCCAAACAGTCAATGTGGTTTACAAGCATTAATAATCTAACACAGAAAACCTACTATCCTCTTCTGCTCTCTGCCACTGTGTACTCCACTGATGGGGTGGGGATTACGAATACTGTTCCTCACAATGCCCAGGAGCTACCATGATCTAGCCTAAAGGCTGTGGCTATCAGCTTGACTGATTTGTTTTGGTTTGTTTTGGTTTGTTTTGGTTTGTTTGGTTTGTTTCGGTTCAGTTGGGTTCGGTTCAGTTGAGTTCGGTTCAGTTCGGTTTGGTTTCTGTTTTTCTGAAAACTTCCAGAGAATCTACAATGGTGAGTCCATGGCTTATCTTCCCGCAAACATCCCAGTAGAAAGGTTTAGCTTTCATAATTGCCTTAATCCTAGGACTAAACAGGAAAATACATATAGATCAGTGACATTGTGTACCTTCATTATATGCACAGTGTACCTTCGCACAAAGAAACTGGAAAGAATCAACAGTTCACCAGTCTCTCACTAAGGCTGAGAAGGAGGTAGTAAGATAGTCAAGATGACGGAGCTATGGATGAATGGCATGACCTTGGACACCCAGCAGCAGCATCACGCTTCCTTAGGTAGATGGTACAGACAAGCTCTTGAATAGATACTGAAAAACCTTACTGGTGGTATATAAGAAGACCTGAAGCCAGAGGAAGTCAGCTTTTCAGATTTTCAAGCAGCCTCCTTATTGCATCCCAGTGTAGCAACATAATTACATCTCCCCCACAACGTATCAGGTTCCTTCTCCCAGGACCCCCTAAGCGGTTTGTTTTTATTTCTCTATTCATATTCATTCTGACTGGGATGAAATGGAAGCACAACATAATTTTGATACATTTCTATGATGTATTATTACTCAGTTGTTTAAATTCTGAGGAAGGTATGTATTGTATTGAGCTTCATTGGGTGCTGAGTGGCTCTGGCATCATTGTGTGTGTGTGTGTGTGTGTGTGTGTGTGCGCGCGCGCGCGTGCGAGGTTGCTCACTTCTATCCAAGTTCATGGAAGTCTTTTATAGAAAATCATATATTCGTTCCTCAAAGTGCTGTGTCTACTGCCATTGAATAAGAAAGCAGTAATGTCACTACTCTTGTTGGGCTGCAACATCCTAACCATCACAGAAATGTATCAAAATTATGTTATGCTTCCATTTCATCCCAGTCAAAATGAATATGAAGACAGAAATAAAAAACAAGGCACTTCGGGGGTGCTGGGAGAAGGAACATTATATGTTGTGGGAGGGATGTAATTATGTTGCTACACTGGGATGCAGTAAGGAGGCTCTTGAAAATCTGAAAATAGCGCTACCTTGCTACCCAGTTGCACAGTTCCTGAACGTGTACTGCAAAGAATAGACAAGAGCTTGCTGTAGAGATGCCCGCATATATACCAATGCTTACCATGGCAATGTTCACAGTAGCCAAGATACAGAGTCAGCTCAGAGGCTTGGAAATTCATGAATGAATAAAGAAGATGTGGTACAAACATATAATAGAACATATATAACAGGGTAAAATCATATTTACAGGAAAGTAGACGGAACTGGAGAACATTCCATTAAGTAAAGTAAGCCAAACATGGAAAGATGATTACCACATGTGTTCCTCTCATACGGGGAACTGAGCACAAAAGATACTATGCAAATTGGAGGAGGATGAGCAGGGCAGCTAAGTGTCAGTATATGATCCTTGAGGAATTAACACAAACCGTATCCAAACCACAGCAATGACTCTGAGCAAAAGGATTCTTCATTTCAAACAATCCTACAGCCTTGAAGGAAAGAACACTAGCTAGATTATTTTCCACTTCATTTGTGAATTTGAAAAGCTCCCATAATACCAGCTGTCCACGTAAAATTATTAGTTATTTTATCTTAAATTAAAACACATGTGAGTTCATTGTTGGTTCTGCAAAGATAGCTTATGATTACATGTTTACTTATACGTGTTTTTGCCAAAATATTGAAACATTAGTGTAAAGGAAAAACAGATTTCTTAAAATTAACTCATATAAAAAGAAATTCATGGATGTCATAAGACAAGTTTCCATATGGCATTAATTGAAGAAAACTAAATAAACTAATTTCTAGGGTTTTAAAAGATGTGTTCTTTAAATTTAAGTAACATTTCTGGCTCAGAATACTCAATATACTAATAGAAACATCTGCAAAAAATCTGTTTTCCTACTTATTATTGCAAGGAATCACAAGATAATCATGAGGAAAATATTCTTTCTGATATCTATGAGCCATATCATTGACATACAAAGTAAGAAATTATGCCCATTACAATTATGTTTAAATGATTAAAGTATCCAAAATAGTCCTCATGAGATAAACTTAAGAGGAAAACCTGATAGAATTTTTAAAACATTGAAATTTTTAAGATATATATTTTAAAACCTTATGAATAAAATTGCTGTCCCCTATTTTGTACAGGAAATATTCCAAAATATTTGTGTTTGCTTTAGTGTTGCTCAACAACAGCTTTATTGCTCCAGCTGACTCAGTGACTTAAATCCAAATGGTTCCTAAGAGAATGAGGTGGGGCAGTATTAGGGTTCCTTAGAGGCCTAGAACTGATAAAATCCATACATCATAAAAGGAAATTTGGTTAAACTGACTTACACAACCAGAGGCTGAACATTCCCATAGTGGCTGTCTATAGGCCGAGCATGGGAACAAGTAGATGCTCACTCTAAGCTTGGATCTCAGGAGAAGAGGAAGAGACTGTAGAATACCTAGTCCAGGCTGAGGACTAAGAGGTTCAAGGAAAACTGAAGAACATAGAGCCTAGAGTAAGTTGTCAGCAGCAAACAGGGTTCCAGTTTTGTAACTGCATCCCATCTTCTCCCATCCCATCTTTCCCTTTTCTTTGATTTTGTCCCATCCAGATCTCCAGCCTATAGAATTGTGCCAAGCACATTCAGTGTCACATACACACACATACACACACATACACACACACACACACACACACACACACACATACACTCACACACAGTTATGCAGGTGACTTTCAATCTGATGATCAAGATTTACAATCGTAAATATTAACCAGGAAGACAAAGAGGAGACTCCCTAGGACTCCTACCATAATACAAAGGCACTGCCATAGCCAATGTATGTTTTCTGATCTAAGTATGTAATTTGGCCTAATCAATGGTTCCCTTACATTACGATGGTTGAAAATGTTTCTAAAATTAAAGCCTGACATCATTAGGAGAAACAATATCACAGCAAAATCCACGAATCTCTGGCTACTCTCTGTACCTTCTCTGGTTCTGTTTTCTATAGAGGACAAGGTGCCACTTAGAAGATACCCTCTTCTCTCTTTAATTTTAGTATCTAGCAGTACAATATTCTATGCATAGATCCTTCCCCATGTCTGTCCTGGAGAAAGATAGATAGGTAGGTAGGTAGGTAGATAGATAGATAGATAGATAGATAGATAGATAGATAGATAGATAGAGATAGAGATAAAGATTATATAGACCCCCAATAGCCACCCAGTTACTATGTATCCTCTAGATCATATGGAAAGCTAAAATCTGTCTGAGGTGTGTTCAGTTTAGATAAGTGTCCTGGATGTCTGTGCCCCATATCCAAGAACATTAGAAAGCAGGAACAAACACAGAAAGAGAAGAGAGACTTCAAATAGTTGCCAACCAAAGTAATTCAATGTAGAAGATAGAAGGATTTAACCTAATTTATTAGATTATTAATAGAGGGGCATTTTTTATGTAGGTAGTCACATTATATAGCCCTGGTTGACGTCAAATTCACAGCAATCCTCCAACATCAACCTCCTAACAGCTGGAATTACAGAGATGTAAGCCACCATATCTGGCTGTTAGCTTGGTTGATTACAATCAGACACATATTTTAATGATATATGATCTTCCACTTTAAAAAAAAAGGCCCCACCCCACAATACTGAGGGATGGCCTCACCAGGGTGTGATTTTGAATGAGTTTTCTCTGGCTTCAGCTGTGTCACATAGGCTGTTGGCTTTAGACCTTCCCCAACAGCCTAGATGAAAAAGGAATCATTTGAATTCTTGGGTGACCCATTTTCAAGGAATTTTCTGAAATCAGAGCTATGGAGAAAATGGGAGAAATATAGGGATTTACAGAGATGCTGCAAAACATTTTCATGTATATTATTCCTACCCCACCTGTAGAAAATAACAGTAAGAGTAGATATAGACCACACTCTTCATACTTGTAACAGACCAAAAAAATTGAAAAGATGTTATGTCTTGATGGACAGTAGAAATAAAAGTTGAACCTTGTCTTAATTCTTTCCTTGAAGTATGTGAAATATTTGAAAGTTATTTTTAAAAAGACTATATAACTCACACTGAAGATTATATATAATTCTACCAGGAGATAGTTCAGTAGTCTTTAAGAGACACAAGCTCTTCGAGCTGAATTCTGTTTGAACATTCTCTGACTTAGAGTTGGTGCTGATATCCAACTGGCTTCTGCCCTAGAAATTCTGTGTTCTTTTATTAAGGAGAAAGAAAAGGAATCTCAAAGAGAAAGGAGATTTATTTTGGGCCTGAGACTCATCTAACTCTTTTTATATATTTGAAGTCACTGACACTCAGAAAAATTAAGAGACTTGCTCTATATCATAAGGAGACATTGCATGAGGCTGTTGAACAATAGTTAATGGCCTCCCTGTGCCCAGGAAGGGGTCTCCACTCTGTCCAGCTGGTGTTCTTTCCCCCCTGTTTCTTATGATCCTCTCTTCTGTTTAACACTCTCTCTGCCCAGTGATTCAACCTTACTAATTTGAAAGATATATATCTTCTGCAATTAATGTAAATATTTAATGTAACTTATAGGTTTAATAGAGAAAATATTTTGTTCTTGATGCATTATAAAAATAGTTTATTTGATTATATTTAAAGTAAACGTTTCTAATGATCATAGTATTGCATCATTCAGATGTCTCCAAATGTATGTAAGCTACTTTCCTAAATGATTATCATGTTTTCTGTTGAGCTGGTGCTTTGGTGACCAGTTTCATAAATGTCCCTTCTTTATTCTCCTGAGTTGTTTGCTTAGAGTAAATATAAACACCAACTTCATTCTAATCTTACCAATATCCCACATTATAAAACAGTATATTTGATAATTTAAAGAGAATAAACATGTTTTATGCTTCTTGTTTTATTTCCTCACTAAGAAGACAAATATTTTTTTACTTTCTTGTCACTCATCCCTGTTTATATTAACTGTGTCCAAACATTTTACATAATTATTAGGAGGTATTTTTTTATAAACTTGAAAGAATTCTTTTTAATTCCATACATGTTTAACTGTTTTTCTGTTTTAATTCTATACATGTTTAACTGTTTTTCTGTTTTATGGTGAAAATAAAGTAGTTTTGTTTCATCTTGAATTTAGTTTTGCTGTTTTCATATTTCTGACATATTCATATCTAACTGTGCTGCCTAGTTCTGTGTCAACTTGACACAAGCTAGAGTTATTGCAAAGGAGAGAGTTTCAATTAAGAAAATGCCTCCTTCATAAGTTTGGGCTAAAGGCAAGCCTGTAAAGCATTTTAAGTAGTGATTGAAGTGGGAGGGTCAAGTCCATTGAGGGTAAGGCCACTTTTGAACGGTACTATGCCATATTCCTGCCTTCAGGTCCCTGCCCTGTTTGAGTTTCTGTCTGGACTTCCATTGATGATGAACAGTGATATGGAAGCATAAATCAGGTAAACATTTTTCTCCCCAAATGCTTTGGTCATGGTATTTTATCACACCAATAGGAACCTTAACTAAAATAGTAAAACTACTATATTGAGCAATTCCAACCAATAATTGAGTAGCATTTTCAATTAACAGTCTTTTGATCAGTATCTATAACAAATCTGAGCTCAATGCTGAAATATGAGTCCAACAATATACAGTTATAAAAACATAACACTTGAGTTGAAGCAAACCTTTTCTTTTCCTCTCCCTAGATCTAAAACACTGCAGTGTTTACCTAGAATTTCTAATCCTTCTTCCCTATCTTCTTAGTTAACTTCTCCAAGTTAAGTCAAATGACCAATATGATGCATACTGAGCCAGCATGTGTCATGCAGTGACTTTTGTTTGTAAAGGTGCCCCATCTGTCTCTGAGGGCTTCTTATCTAGAGATATATTCAAGAGTCACATCTTCAGTGTAGAACTCCTGTAGACTCTGCAGAACCCTGTCTGAACCATACCACTGTACTTGCATCTACTTCAGAGGCCAAAGGCAACCAAGACAATTTTGCTTTGCATGTGGTAGCATGATGTTCCTAGGGACCATGCAAGGACAGTTTGCCCTAAGGAAGTTGTGAAGGATTCAACAGCCTTCTGTGACCTATACTTTTCCTCTGGTCACTAGTAGCTACCCCATAGATTTCTAGAAGAAAGCCAAGCACCAGATCATGTGAATTTCAGAAGGTCAGAAATTTCCACCACAGCCCTGTGTTGGGAGTAGATGTATTCAGGGCACAACAACCCCCTTGTAAAAATGTCCCCTTGTGAATCCTCTCCAATCTCCATACATCAGAGGAGGTAAGGATTTAAGAATTGTATAACTGGTTTTCTATGATCTGCATGGAAAATTGGCATCTTGTTCTGGCACAAAGTTTTGGAAAAATTACAGCTTTGTTTCTTAGGTCCTCGGTTAAAACTTCTGACTTAATAGTCTTTTGAATTTGTTTTATGATCAGCCATATGTCACAGAAGATCCTCTATCACTGGAAAGCTGAGAATAATGCCTGCACATGTCCAGTCATTCAAACTTCTATTGGAGCTCCTAAAATGCTCTTTTAAAATGTGTTTTTCTTTCTAAATTAGAAGATTTTGTTGGCATATGCTACAATATATGAGTTAATTTTAGCATAGTTATGTAACTGTATAAATATTATGTTCATCACTTGGAATGTTTACCCTTCCTTTTATTTTGAAAAGTTTATTTTATATATTGGTTTTCTACAACATCGGTTCCATTTTTGCCTTTCCTGTGTTTTACTTATGAGAACACATCATGATTATGCAATATTATATACTATGTAATAAGAATGGAAATATCTTACTTTGAGATTGTTGGATGCTGCATTCTGTATTGTCTGCATTAAAGTGACATTTTTGACTAGAATAATGCTAACCTATAAATTAGTTTAGACTAGATTGGTAGTCTCAATTAACCTGGACCCCCTAAGATCTCTCAGACACTGGACCACCAACCAAGTAGCATATACCAGTTGATATGAGGCCCCCGACACATATACAGCAGAGAACTACTGGGTCTGGGTTCAGTCAGAGAAGATGCACCTAACCCTCAAGAGACTGGAGGCCCCAGGGAGTAGAGAGATCTGTTGGGGTAGGGGGTGGGAGGTAGGGACATCCTCCTGGACACGTAGGGAGGAAGTATGTGATATAGAACATTCAGAGGGTTGGCCAGAAGGGGGATAAATTCTGGAGTGTAAAAAAAAATTAAATATTTAAAAAAAAAGAAAGAAAAAAATTAAAAATTAATATTTATAGTCTTTATCTTAGTTATGGTTTCTATTGCTGTGAAGAGACACAATGACCATGGGAACTCTTATATAGGAAAAAATTTCATTAGGACTGGCTTACGGTTTCAAAGGTTTAGTCCATCTTGTCATGGCAGGAAGCATGGCAGCAGGCAGGCAGAGATGGTGCTGGAGAAGGAGCTGAGAGTTCTATATCAGGATCAGTAAACACCAGAAAAAGAACTGATTTGAGCTCTTGAGACCTCAAAGCCCACCTCCTCCAATAAAGACACACCTACTCCAACACAGCCACACCTCCTAACAGTGTCACTCCATATGGCCCTATGGGATCCATTTTTATTTGGACCACCATGGTCTTTAATACACCTCCGGTTATTCCTGAAATACTTCTCAGATATTAAATTACACCATTCTTAAGCCAACCAAAGTAGATTTAATTATCAACCCCAACCCCAGTTCATCATCCCTGGTAGATCCACAGCTTTTATATATATGTATTTGTATGTATATATATTCATTGCTGGAAGGAATATATTTCCCACTTCTTAACACTAGCATTTGTCTTGTGATTTTTTTTTTTTATTGATCAATGGGATGTAAGGAAGTAGGCCAAGTGTATTCTTCCTTCCTTGGGCTTATCCTCTTCTGCTATTGATATGACAGGAGCATGTATCTATGTCACTGATCACAAGAAGAGAGACAATACCAGGAAAAAAGCTGGCCCAATGCTGAGATTGTAAAATTGAATTATTATTGCTTGAAATCATTGAAATTGGGGAGAATTGTTTAGCAATTTCCCCATGGTTGTGAGTGTTTGTTTGTTTGTTGCTTGCTTGCTTGCTAATAGATAACTAATAGTATATTCCAGAGTAGGTACTATTTTTCTCCTATTTTACAAATAAGAAAAACTGAGGCAAAGACAGGTCAAGTAACTCATAATCAAGCAGGTAGATGGATTTTTTTCATCTTTATTATATTTAGTCTTGATGTATTAACAAAATATTATTTATTTATTTATTCATTTTATTGGTTCTTTTAATTGTTTACATTTCAAATGTTGTTCCCCCCCTTCCCTGTTTCTCTTCTGCAAGCCCCTATGCTATCCCACTCCCCCTGCCTCTATGAGGGTGCTCCATGTGTAATCTTTGGCTGATGGTTTAGTCCCTGGGAGCTCTGGGTGGTCAGGTTAGTTGATATTGTTGTTCTTCCTATGGGGTTGTAATTCCCTTCGGCTCCTTCAGTCCTTCCCCTAACTCTTCCCTTGGGGTCCCCGTGCTTTGACTGATGTTTGTCTGCATGCATCTGTATCTGTATTGGCCAGGCTCTGGCACAGCCTCTCAAGGAACAGCTATACCAGACTCATGTCAGCAAGCATTTCTTGGCATCAGCAATAGTGTCTGGGTTTGGTGTCTGCAGATGGGATGGATCCCCAGGTAGGGCAGTCTCTGGATGGCTTTCGAACACATTTGTTTAAGTTTTTCAACTTCTTTTGCAACTGTTCTGTTTATTGTCAAGATTCCATTTCGTCTCATCCAGCAGGCTGTTAGTTTTATTATTTCACATTTGTCAATTCACTTCTACTGATTGAGATAAACACCTTTCTCCTCCTTAAGCCTATCTCATGAATGTCAGTGTGTTTGGATGTTGGGATTCCTCCTTTGTCAATGTTTGTAAGTGCACAGGAAAAAAGCATTCATAAGCCATGTGAGAAACAGTATCCTGACCAAGTGAAATCTGACACCCAGGCTATGTATTCTATGGTCCTCATTGTCATGCCTGACAACTCTGTCAGTCTCTCCTTTCCTGTTGCTGTGGTTTTGTTTCTTTGTTTGTTTTCTTCCCTTTCAGGTCTTTGGCTGTTTGATTTCCTACTGTCTTAGCGTTCCGTTCCTTTCTTACCTCCCGCCCCTTTGTATAAACAGTGTTCCTTTCTCACATGTGCCTACCTGTATGTGCCTGCACTGTCATAGTTCTTGGGAACATACCTAGCAGAGTGTTTTATTGGGTACCATTTGATTAATGTTTTATTGCAGTTGTGTTTCTATCATTACTTCTCATCTTCTCAATCCTTAGCAATCTTCTCTGAGACCTTTTTAATCACACTCTGTTCTATTCCTATTCTGGAACACCCTACTCATTTTATCAAGATGTAGTGATATTTCCACTGTGACTTTCTTGTGATAACGATTCTGCTAAGCTCTGATCCAAGCCCACTCTGCAGGCAGAATGAACTGTAGGTTGAAGGTTTTGTGGCTTGATTGGTGTCCCAGTCCCTCCATTTGAGCCCTTCCCTGGTTATAGAAGATGGCTGGTTCAGGCCCTGTGTCCCCCTTTACTAGGAGTTTTTGCTAGGGTTATTCTCATAGATTCTATGGAGTTTCCATTGCATTAGGTTTCCTCCTTTCCCCCAAAATGTTCCCCAATTCCAGTCATTTCTCCCAGGATTTTCTCCCTCCTTCCCTGTCATTCTAATTCTGAATTCATAAACTTCGACTAATTTCTTTACTGAATATTCTTTTCACTACTTCCTGAACATCAAGTATTCACTCTCACTGGCTAAGTTAGAGCCTAGATTCCATCTCTGTCAAAACCCATTCCTACACTACGCACTTTAACTTCAAGATGTAAAAGTCTCCTATCACTGGTTCGTGGCACAAAGTCAGGATCAGGAATCCTGCTAGCAGACATCATCTAGAGAAGCTAGATTTAAAGGGGACCTTTCCTCTCAATGTTCTTTCTGACTTTATCTGCATCCAGCAGTCCCTGCACAAGCTGTTGCTCCTAGTATTCTCCCACCTCCACCTTCCTTCTTCTCTTACCCCATTAACTGATTGTTTTTCAACTTTGCATCCTCTTGTCATTACAAAATGAGATATTCAGCCCTCACCTCACACATTCTGATTAGAGACAGACATCCATTGTTTTAGCTCCATTTCCTATATTGTATTTGGTAAATAACACCAACTACACATCCAATAAATGATATCATTAAAGTATTTCTTGATGCTTTGGACCATCTATCAGTGCCTTTCAGAATTCTATGTAAGCAGAACCACAGAAAAATTTTTAATAACATACATTCATGCTCTATGAATCTTTTGATTGAGCCCTACCCCTCCATCAGAGATTGGAAAATCCCTAGAAACAAAAATGTTTGGTTTTATAATAAACAATTGAGTTTAGTAATTTAACAGAATATTGTAAATATATAAAAAATACATGGTTTATTTATTACTTGAGCAATAGAATCAGATTTTAAAATTGTAGACAATTGTGAGCTTTAGCATTACTAAATGCAGTTTTAGAGTTGGGTTTCACGTAAATGTTTGGTATAGGAGCTCATGTTCCTGTGGTGCTTAAGGACGCAAGCAGTATTGGTTTCCTACAGTATTGGTTCCTATAGAACCATGAGTTTATGGTGCAGTGTTGTGATGGTTTGGGTGAGCATCTCCTGAGGATTCACAAGTTCAAGGATCACTCTACAACCAATACTCCTGTTAGGAAGTGGTACAAACATTAAGAGATGGTAGTTTGGGAAGTTTAAGATCACTGGGGCCATGTACTGATGGTGAACTATGGGGTTCTAAACATTTTCAACTCTCCTTGATGTCCCAGCCATTCCCACCATGATATGTTGTTCTGACACTAGCACAAAACCAACAGGGTCATGGCTCATTGACTCGATGCCTCAAAACTGGGCCAAAGTAAACTGCTTCCCTGAGGTATTTTGAAATGCAAAGCTGACTGACACGGAGGCCCATGTCAAGATGACCACATTAGGACAAACATCTGTTTTGTATTATTTGTGCTTTAATTTAAAGTTTATGATTATTTCTTCATTTTTAAGTATTTAACATACACATAAGCCCACTGAAGCTTTTAAGTCATCTGTAAGCCATTAATGGACTCTTTTTCCAATTTCTGAACCTTCTTTTAAAATGTGTTACATCTTTTAAGCATCTGAGTACATGTTTACTTGAAAATAAACATCTATGGGTAAGAAGAAGAGTAAAATGGCAGGAATCCTGTCTGATCGCCTTTTTAAATACTAAGCATACACAGTTTGCAAGCTAAAACAATTCTATCCTTGCATTAACTGGATTTGAACAATGTCCTTTTATGGAGAGACTGAACACGAGTGCCCTAGAGTAGGATTTGCCTAGTTACTAATTTTGTTGCCTGTTGGTGGTGTTCTTAGCTTTCCTATTCACAGATGGGTTACAGTTACTCACTGTTGTACCCTATACTGTCAACTTCCGTGATCTTAATTCCCTAAGCTTTTCTGTCCCTGGGTAGAGTTGCTGCTACCATGTTTTATTTGGATTGCCCTTACAAATAGTTACCATGCCCCTAATTTGCCCTACCTTTCATTTGATTTTTCTATTACCGAAGAAAAACTCTACCTGGGGTCCCCAAATTTGTATCCATTTCCCTTTTAGTCAATTAATTTTTTTCAGCTTTCAGTGAACATCGGTTCTCATAACCAAAACCTTCTGTTTTAACCAAGGGATGCACTACCGTGAAAATTTCAAACTTTGTGGCAACTGTGGGAGTCCAACTTATACTTCTCCAAACATCCTCTGAGAAAGAACACTCCAAGTCTTCTTTCTATATTCTTCATCACTACTTGTTCTTAATCAAAAGGCTTCCCGGGTGTCAGTCATCTTGAGGACATTACAATTAGTTGAACTCATGGAATGAAGTGTTCTTTGATCAATTCCTATAAATCCAGCCCAGAAGAGACCATAGTACAGTGACATGCCCTGTTCATAAAACTATCCACACCTAAAGTCCAAAAAGTCATAGGCCAGCTCTTCAAATTCCCTAAGTATACGATATCATGGAAGCTTATTAATCTCAGTTCCTATGCACTTACCTAATGTTCTATCTATCTATCATCAATCAATCAATCTATCTATCATCTATCTATCATCTATCTATCATCCATCTATCTGTCATCTATCTACCAATCATCTGTCATCTATCATCTATCTATCATCTATCTATCTATCTATCTATCTATCTATCTAGCCTCTATTTTTATCTCTATCTCTATCATCTCTGCCACACTTTGTGGAGGATCAGATGTTAGCTCTCAGCTACTCTCCAGTGCCATGCCTGCCTGCCTGCTGGCATGATGATAATTGACTAACACTCTGAAGCTGTAAACAAGCGTCCAATGAAGCGCTTTCTTCTTTCAGTTGCCTTACTCGTGGTGTCTCTTCACACGAATAAAACAGTAACTAAGACATACGGCCATTCTGTAACTCAACGGGGTTTATTTATAATTAAGTATACCCAAACCAAAATAAACCTAAGACAAGATTCCATGGAAACAACTGACTGCTGAAATCAAGAATGCTGGTTCTAAAATGAGAAAACTACTAAGCTGTACAGATTCTTCAACTTGACATCCCATGAAGGAGGTGAGACTATTGTCTAAAACAAGAGAGTATGCCTTCCAACTCTATGGTAGGAAATGCTGCTTCTGTATTTATAATCCAAGTACACAGACAATAGACTCCTGGCTGCCAGTTGTGACCAGTCTGTGCTTGTAGGCTGGGAATGACTTTAAACCCCATTTGTAAGCGAATCTTTTGAAGAGAAGGAGCTTTGAAGTCAGAGTTGTACATCCAAAATTTCTACTGGAAAAGAAAAACAACAAATAAAATAAAATTGTTTTCCATGTAAAGCTCACTCTTCTGAAGTGCCCTGCCTCCTAACCACACGCATCTTACATCAGGTGTGTTTGCTTCTTAGTTTCTTTCATTTCGTCTTCTCCAAAATGCCTTCTTACGGTAGCACTTGGGGCCTGAAGGTCTTACGTAAGCAGTATCTTTCTTCTCCACCATAGTGGAGTGTCTATCAGAGCCCAGACGTCCTAATTTAATTCACTCGTTGCTTCCCACTGCTATTGCTGGTCAGGCTTGTCCACTATTGTCAAGTGGAACAATGTTCCTCAGGGCTAGTCTAGAATAATAAAGCATAAGAGGCACTACATCATGATTTAGACATATAAGTGTTCCTAAGTGTGTCCATGTTGAGGGTAGCATGGTTAGTTCACAGGAGATATTGTATAAGTGTTGGCTTAAAGAAAACTATTGCCAGAAATCTAAATTGGAAATGCTTCTTGTTGTCACAGAGAAACACAGACAACCCTCCTTCCATGTTACTCATTAGCTCTCCAACTGAATATAGCTGGGTCTGTGGGAGTGTGTGCATCTTTCCCACTCCAGCACCCACCCCATCAGACCAGTGAAGCCTGGAGCCCTACCTCTCAGTACTTGGAATCTCCCAGCAGGACTGACTCTTCCTATATGTTTGGAAATTTAAACCTAAAGAGTCGCTACTCCCAATTCTAAGCGTGTCTTCTAAGTCTCGACATCTCCCCTGGAAGCAGCCAGGATAAGCAACTGCCTGTGCGTGTTGGCAAAATTAGCTGCATGAAACAGCACTCTGTCTTCCAGTTTAAGTTTCTATTTCACCAAGTTTACCTGGGACGTTAACAGGAGCTTTAGTAATGGGAGGGAATTAAAAGTAACAGCTAAATAAAACTTGGAATTATGACTTAGCCATTAACTGAATCTTGCATGTGGTATGCCAGTCTATAATAGGTGTTCAGTGAGAAAGTGTTGAAAATTTTGGGAATATATATAATATATATTGTATATATGTATATATCACTTTTGGCATTGATGCCTCTTCTATAGAGATCCCGTCTCTGGGAAGTGTTCTAAAAGGTTTTAACTAAATAAAGTATGTTCTCTCAGTGAAAGCAATCTTCTATTGTAAGGAGAGGAGAGACACAGAAGAAAAAGAAGAGACAAGTGGAAAGAGAGAAAGGGAGGGGGAGGAATGAGAGGATAATACCCCATGATACTAGACAGGAAACAATGTTCACTGCAAAAAAAATTTCAAAGGCTAGAGGCACAGTTCAGCTGGCAGATGGCAGAGGGTTGACTCAACATTATATGACAATGTGCTGAGGGTGTGTGTGTGGAGGGGGTGTTAATCCAACACTATAAGAAGCGGCTTTGAGAAATCTTACAATCTGGGGAAGTGGAAGCAGGAACATCAGAAGCTCAGTCACCTTCAGGTATCTAGTAAGTTCCAGGTTAGCACATGAATCCCTGACTCAACACTCTACAGACAGATAGGCTTCCTTCTTCAGGATGTAACCCTCTTCTCTCTCTACATTCTTGACGGGGAAATCCCTGGAAGTTTGGAGAGAGGCTGAAAACCTACGTTTTTACCATCTTCACTAAGGAAGAGAGTAATGAATAAATCGGGCTGGAAAAGTCAACTGTTGATTTTTTTTTTAAAGTACTAGTTTAAAAGTTGCATTTGTGGCTATTAGGAAAAATAAAGAGAAAAGAAAACAAAAGAAAAGAGGAGAGGAAAGAAAAGGAAAGGAAAAAAAAGAAAAGAAAAGGCAAAGCCAGGGAGGGGTAAAGTCAGTGTAGCAATGAAGGAAAACCAGCCATAGAGTGTTCTGTGCCATCTGTTGATTCTCCGGATCTCTTCTCACTTGCTCCAGTAGCTTCCAAAGTTTTGGGATGAACGAGGGGCCGTCATGGGCAGATGCACAGAATGATGGTCTTTCACCTGCACCGGGGTGTCTCACTGTGGACCCCAGGGAGCCGCCCTGCAGAGAAGCCGCCCTTCCCGGGTCCATCCTTTTCCTCGCAGAAAGGAGGGCGGAGAGCCAGCGCCTCCCCGGCCTGGGCCCGCCCTCAATCAGCAAGCATGGATCTCCGGCTGAGACTGCCCGGCGAGTAGAGGAAGAAGGCACAGATGGCTAGAACTAAGCCAGCCACCCAAGGGCACGCTGGAGCAGCTGCAGCACCCACAGGGGACACGTGCGCTCTGCGATCGCCGGACAGGAGTCCGTGAGGGTCCCCAAGCGCTGCGGGGTAGAGGACGAATTGCCAGAGAAGAGGCCGGCAGGGGCAGGATCCTTTCTCACTTTGGGGCCCGGAACGGGGTCAAGAAGATTGACAAACTCGCAGCAGAAAATGGGGAACTAGCCCCGACAAGGTAGGGAAAGAGGCCAGCAGGCAGAAGGTCCCCTCAGCTCAGCCTGTCATTCATCCATGAGTAAAGAGTTGCTAGGGGCAACTTGGCAAGGCTTCCGGGGTGCCTGGAACACTGGACCGATGTTGGTCTCACCACCCTTGGTGCCTGCCAGCGCATGGGCACAGTCCTGCTCCCAGAAGATGTGGAGGACAATATGACTACCAGATGTCCCTGTCCTGTGTGGCTATCAGTCCCCCCCCACCCCCTCTTTTTTTTTCTTTTCTTCTTCGTGAGAACTTTCGGGTGAAGATACTAACTTTTTTTTTTTCCCCTGCAAGCTGCCGGGTGATGTTAGAAGGTTAAAAAAAATTTTAAAAATAAAAAACTGCAAGTCGATGAAGAGGACCTCTGCTCCCTTCTAGTTTTCATGGAAAGTTCATGGAACGCTGTTAAACCATCACCTCCAGAGGACTGAAGTTGCGGGAAGTGGTGGCATCGGGGAAGGGAGCAGGACTCCCTTGCATCCTTCCCTCAGCTGGCTCTACCCCTTTGCATGTATGAATGTACCAGCAGCAGCAGAAGGGGCAGGGTTCTGCTTGTGGAGTCTGTGCTGGGACCAGATTGAATGGCCCCCAGGAACAGTGCGGAGCCTCAGCCTCCGCTATCTCCACAAGCCCGGGTCTGGCCTGGGAAGATGGTAGCGATGGGTGCCCTGGCAGGCTTCTGGGTCCTCAGCCTGCTCACCTATGGCTTCCTGTGCTGGGGCCAGGACTTACAAGAGGAGGGCTCCCTAAGAGCTCAAGTTGAAGAGAGACCTGAAGCAGGCACAGCAGGCACCTCCCAGCCGCATCTCATTTTTATATTAGTTGATGATCAGGGATTTAGAGATGTGGGTTACCACGGATCTGAGATAAAGACGCCCACTCTTGACAAGCTCGCTGCCGAAGGAGTTAAGCTAGAGAACTACTATGTCCAGCCTATTTGCACACCGTCCAGGAGCCAGTTTATCACCGGAAAGTAAGTGTTACAGCTTTTATGTATTACTTGGAAAACTCTTAAACCTTTATTTAACACTGGTTTCTAATTTAAGAAAGGATCTAAAAGTATGGGGGAGACAATCCAATGAATGAACAAGTGAATGAATGAATGAACAGCCCCTCATCATTAGTGTCAATACCACGGGACGGCCCTCATCTCCTCCCTTTCCTTTCCCCACAGCCAGCTGAGAGCTTTTGAACGGAGTCAGTATTTTGACATGCATCCACCAACCAAAGAGCTCCATGGTTGCTGCTTCTCAATCTGTTTCCGTTGTCAAACACATTCACATTTCGTTTCAAGTATCAGAACAGAATCCACAGAGAAAAAAATGCCATTTAACAACTCTTAGTTTGCTACAAAACTTAGAATTGCATGTTTGAAACCCCAGGTCATCCCAGAGAGGAAGGAGGCCACAAAAGCAGGAAAGGTGACACGGAATATGATAGGTGTAGAATATGACTCTGCCCGCATGGGTGCTTTTCTCTCTCATGGTGTCACATCTGTCTGCCAAGGCAG
>JADRCD010231230.1:0-42500 GCA_019843815.1 Montemys delectorum
ACACACACACACACACACACACACTCACGTACATGTACACACACGTACATACACACATGTATATACTCTCACACACATACACATGCACACATATACATTCATATACTCACAAATATAAGCACACATATGAAGACAAATACACAGAGACATGTACACATGTACATATAAAGATACACATAAGACACACACACACATGTACATTCAATCATACAGCCCTTATTTCTTGTTTATGGAATTTAAGGATGTTATTATTAGTTGCCAAAGTTGAATGTAATCTGATTACAAAATGAAGGAAGTAAGAATGTGATCCCAGGTTGCTGATCTTCTACTCATCTTCACTTCCTTCTGCAACTCTTATTCTACACACAATGATCTCAGGAACCCAGGGAAGTGTAACTCATGAAATTCACCATGCTCTACTCATGTTATCTCAGTATGAGAAAATCTGAGAGATAGCAAGTGGTTATAATTTCTCTATGACACATAATTTCTAATAGACACCTTTATATTGAGTGAAAAAAATAGTAGAGTCACAAAGTACTTGTCAGTTTATCTATCAATGGCCAGAATGTCTCCTAGGATGTAAGGAGATGTGCCTTTCATGTGATGTTCTCATTAGCTGATTCTGTGACATCTAAGACCAAATATTCAGACAGAATAAAAGAATACATTGTAGTTTAATCACAAAAATTTCTATGCTGTGGAAATAGAAATCAGAATATGTAAAAGAGAAACAGGAAGTTCACCTTCTAGGTATGTTCCTAACATCACAGAATGTGAATTGCACTTGACACTGAGCTAATTAGTGTATGTGTTTAACATAAAGTGAGTTCGTATAACAGACTGTATTATTATTATCTATCTACAAGTGATAAGATTTGAACATAGAGTAGAAAATGAATTATTTTCCTTAAATCATGCAATTGTTGTAATAGAAGGCTTATTGAGACCCTAGATCAGTGATATTAATTACTGTAAATTCCTATCCCAAAACTCTGAATTTTAATGCAAGATTATTTTAGAGAATAAGATGCATGGATTCATGAGAAAGGTTGTGAACACTATGCAAACATTTGCTTCAAGTAAGTTTTAATTCCATTACTAAAGCTTATAGACAGTTATTTTAATATAAAGAGATAACTTGTGGGTTATACTAAAAGCACATTACTCCAAACGTCTAGGACATGACATGGAATCTGTGAAATTTAGAGAAACTTGTGTATTTTGCATGACCATGCTTGCCTGTAAATCAGAAATAGTTATAGTTGTATTTTAATATTTAAATAAACACTTAGACATCAAGTATATAATACTTGAGATGTGATATTAAATGAGATATTAGTATCCTTGACAGTCACAAGAAAAATTCATATAAATTAAGGCTACAAATAAAAGTCAGTGGAAGGATGACTGTTGTTACTTCTTTTTATTTTTCTCCTTCCTTGGAGCATTCCATGAAAGTGTTGTCCTGAGAAAAAATTTGGCTAGCCTCTATCAAATCCCATTGGTTTATTTTTATATTCTATGCAGAATCTTATTAGATCAAATTATTTTGTATGTTTTTTAAAAGAAAGTCACCCCAATAAGAAAAATTTTCCTTCACAGTTAAAGATTGACTTATAGCTTTTAAAATAATTTACTTTTCCCCTGCATGCTTTCATGCTCTTAAAGAAGTAGGAATATTCTATCTACCATAAGGATGCTTTACCCTCCTGGCATATGCCAGGAGCAATACATGTACCTTTTATTCAATTAGGCAGATGTGTGATATTAAAAGAGTGATTTTATGGACTTACATTACATCCTTTATCTGCTACAGTATTTTATAGTAGATCACAGAAGTACCTAGAGGGCAGTGCCATGAATATGTCTAAAAGTTGGTTGCTCAAATGAATATTTTACAGTAATTTTAATGGCTATGCCTTGCTGTATTGAAGTGCTATGCATACTTAGTTAAGACCTCATTATCATTTTCACCTATGTTCCCTTTAATGAGAAAATTAGACATTCTCTTCTTGCACTGTCCCCAGAGGTGATTCTTAAGGGCATCAAAGGAAGGGAGGAAAGTGGTGAACTGTGTATTCAGGACATGTATCTGTTAATGAGCTGAATTCATGACATTTCAAAATGAAAATGAGAATGAAATTTATGAAATTTCATCATAGAATTAAAGCCTTTCCATATCTTTAAACTGTGATCATCCATAGAAATTTTTAAAATGATCATTTTAGATATCTATCCTCCATAGTCACTACTCGCCCAGATGGAATCATAGTAAACAGTTATTCAGAAAGTTCCAGGTTATCAGCAAGCCTGTACTGTACATCACTGTAAAGTGACTAGCTTTCATTTGAAAGAAAAAGAAGAAAGGAAACTAAAGGTTGTCAAATGTTGGAGAATGTTTGCAGCCTGAATTACAAACAAGTCTCTTATATTAAAACCTCCTAAAATGGAGACTGAAGAGATAGCTCAACAGTTAAAGGTTTCTATACATGACAACTACAACAACAACAACAATGGCAACAGCAGCATCAGCCACAAAAACAACAACAATAAAATCGCTACAATAACAATGGCCCCAGAACTCCACACACATTAAGATCATGAGACTCTTTTCCATCTTAACGTCTCCATTCAGGACTGTACTCCTTCCTCTTAGGCTGCATTAAATGCACTCCTACATAAGGAATTCTGTCTTTGCCATATCCTGGCTCTACTTTGCACATTCGGTTTTTTATTATCAAGCTGCACTTTAGTTCTTCCAATAGTTACTTCCTGGTATTGTGGGACACGCAATCTTGAAAACAATCCTATTCCTCTATGTGATCTCAAGAAAGAAGAGGAATGTGATGCTGCTGTCTAGCTTTCTGTATGTCCCAATCATTAAATTACTCCTTCATCTCTGCCTTAAAATTATGTCAAATATAATGTCAATTTTGCTTAAAGTTTTAATAGTTGTTTCTATTTACATGTACTAAAATATATACAGTACCATTTATAGAAACTTCATGTATGCACGTGATAGCACTGATTTTTCAAATACATCAAATGCTATTAGGTCTCGTTTTAGCAAACAATAAAGTAATTTCAAATTTAAATAAAGGTTTACTATCTGAGAAGAGAATATATCTCAGATGCTGGATTTCTTCAGCCCATATGGTATCTTTGTACAATTAAAATGTTTCTTCTACTCAAGAAACTTCAAAAAGTTAAGAGATTTTTTAAAGTTATTTTTTAAAGAAAGATACCTCACTGATATCTCCAAGGGCATTTTATTGTAATTAAAGTAACTTTAGTGACCATTAACATAAGTAAAGTCACTTTAATCTGTGTTCTCTTTGTTCTTGTACCATCTGTGATGGGTGTGATAACATACCCCATGTCTTTCTGTGAACTGTGATGTAAGTCATAAGCACCCATGCAGGAGATATATATAGTGCTCCCTACCTAGTGCTCCCTGCCTTATTTGCTCACCACAGCACACATTTACTTTCTGTTCCTCTAGGATTACCCTACCTTTCCTCCATTACTCACTAACTCCCAAAGATACAGAGATAAAAAGGAATTTCAGAAAATGGAATGACAGAAAATATATGGGGCTATAAAGAGATGTTAATCTGCTCGCTTGAATTATTTTTAAAAATTTAAATTCAGTAACTTTTTTTTAAAATGCATCACAGGAAAGGATGAAAGTTACAGAAAACCAAGCTTCATTTTCCCTTTAGCACTGGATGAAATGACTGAGAATAAAATCTTTTGAAAGTCAGTGATTGGAGTCTTGGTCTTCATTGGTTGCATTTGCAATTGTCTCAGTTTGTCAGAGGCATGCTTATTGAAATACAGAATAAGTAAAAACATGCATGTTAATTTAAATGAAACCTGTTCAAACAAATTCTTCCTGCTACTTTGCTGGAAGAGTTCCCATTTGGCAGCATCATGTTTAGAAAAGCTTTCTGCTATCATCATGTCCTGGTTACCTCTAACCATCAAATGACAGACATGTCCAGGGCATACTACCAAGTATATATGTTTTCACTTCCCCTCAACCACAGAGGCAAAGATAACGATTTTGATTGCACATCTATCTACCTAAACCATAAACTACAGTATACATACCATTTTTCTTTTGGATTTCTTGTGATGGAAGCCTTGGCTGCTGGATGCAGCCTCTCAGAGGACAATTATACTAGGTTCCTATTTGCAAGCATAAGAGAGTATCCTTAATAGTGTCAGAGATTGGTTCTTTCCCATAGGATGTATCTCAGATTGGGGCAGTCATTGGTTGACATTCCCTCAGTCTCAGCCCTATTTTTGTCTCTGCACATCTTGTAGGCAGGGCACATTTTGGGTCAAAGGCTCTGTTGGTATGCAAGCTCTGGAAGTCTTACAGAAGAGATGGAAGAAAGATTGAGGGACCTGAAGAGGATAAAGACTCCACAGAGAGACCAACAGAGTCAACTATACTGGAATCTTAGGGGCTCCAAGAGACTGAATCACCAACCAAAGAGGGAGTTGGATCTAGGCTTCCTGCACATTATGAATCAGATGAGCAGCTTAGAATTCATGAGTGTCCACCAACAACTGGAGCAGGGGCTGTCCCCGAGCTTGTTGCCTGCCTGCCTGTGGATCCTGTGCCCCTAACCTTGTCTGGCCTCAGTGGGAGAGGATGAGCCTAGTGCTCCAATGATGATGCACGGGGAGAGACTTGGGGAGAGCTGGGTTGTTGTTGGTGGTAGTGATGGTAGTGTTGACACTCAGAGAGGGGCTTTCCCTTTTGAGAAAGGGAAGGTGGAATGGGGGGAAGAACTTGTTTGAGAGGGTACTGGGAGGAGAAGAAGGGATGATATTGGATTGTAAAGTGGATAAATAAATAAATTTTATAAAAATCAATAATCCTTAAGCCAGATCTTGAGACATTTCTCAATTAAGGCTCCTTCCTTACTGATAACTCTAATTTGTGTATTAGAGGAACTGTCAAAAAAAAAAAAAAAAACCAAAGAAAGAAAGAAAGAAAATATCTGATCAGCCAATTAGCTGGCCAGAAGGGAATAGGACAGAGTTTCTGATAATGGTCCAAGTATCCAAAAAAAGAGAAGGAAGAGTGTAGAGAAGGACCACAAAGGGAAGAAGGAGTGGAGAAACCACTTGATGAGAACAGGATGATTTTACCATGAGTGAGCAGCCATGAGGATGCACATGAGCCAGAGCAAACCGGCACAAGATGGTAAGAAATGGGGCATTGTTCTAGGTATTATCTGTCTAGTCATGTTTGAATAGCTTACAACCTGCCTCAATTAGACTTGCAATGTGTTAATAAAATGTATGGTCTTTGTATCTCTTTTTCAAAAAGTAAAATGAGCCAGTGCAGGGAGAAAATTCACACTATTTATCTGAAGACAAAAAGGACAGTAGAAATCTTCCGCAAATACTATTGCACACATCTATGTAAATAACATGTATGTTTTAATGCACATACATCCAGGCTCTTACATTTGAAAGCTTGGTCACTAGAGAGAGTTGCTGTTTGAGAGAGATTTGAGATTGGTCTTGTAGCAGTATATGTGACTTTGGAGGAAGTGTCACTGGGAGTGAGCTTTGAGGTTTCAAATTCTCAAGCCAGTTCCAGTGTCTCTTCCTGTTGCATGTTGATTAGGATTTGGAACTCTCAATTCCTTCCCCAGCACTCTGCCTGCAAGTGTACATGCCAACTACAAACCTTGAAAACTGTAAGCAAGTCCAGATTAATGCTTTACTTTATAAGAGTTGCCATCTTCATGTTGTCTCTTCACTGCAACAGAACATTTTGTAAGACTTATAACATATGTGTTTTCGCCTCTAAAAAAAAACTAAAACCAGCCAGCATATTCTGTTATCTTAATAAATTATGTCAGCATGAGAATAATGGTGGTGTTTAAATGTTTACAGTATATTAGTATTTCCCATCATGTCTGCTATGGAAGAATTAAATGTGGACCACTTGGATTCCCTCATGAGCCAGAACACACATTTCTCCTGCAAGTTGGTGCATTATTCCCTCCTTAGTGTTCCTTGTAAAATGCCAACTTCCATATCTCAACCAATTAACTAAGCTACTTTGTGATAGACTAGGCATTATGAATTTTTTGTGATTTAATTCTATTTACTTAAAATATGTTTTTTTTAGATATTTTCTTTACTTACATGTAAATTTCTCCTTTCCCAGGTTCCCCTCCAAAAAACAAACAAACAAACAAACAAACAAACAAAAACAACAAGAACAAACCACTTTTGCCTCCCCCTCCCCATGCCTGCCACCCCACCCTCTCCCACTTATTGGCCCTGGCATTCCCCTACACTGGGGCACAAAACCTTCACAAGGCCAAGGTCCTTTACTCCTATAGATGATCGAATTTGCGATCCTCTACTATACACATGCTGCCAGAATATTCAGTCCCATGTATAGTCCTTGATTGGTGGTTGGGTCCCTGGGAGCTCTGAGGGTACTAGTTGGTAATTGTTGTTCGTCCTAAGGGGCTGCAAACCCTCCATAGAACCTTTCTCTAACTCCTTCATTGGGGACCATGTACTCAGTTCAATGAATGGCTGTGAGCCTCTACATCTGTATTGGTCAGGTATTGTTAGAGCCTCTCAGGAGATAGCTATATGCTTGTCCTTCCTTCAGTCTCTACTCCATAGTTAATCTCTGCCACTCCTTCTGTGAGTATTTGGTTCTCCTTTTTAGGAAGGAATGAAATGTCCACCTTTTGGTCTTCCTTCTTCTTAAGTTTCTTGTGGTTTGTGGGTTGTTCTTCCTGTATTCCAAACTTCTGGGCTAATAACCACTTATCAGAGAATGCATACCATGTGTTTTCTTTTGTGATTGGGTTACCTCACTCAGAATGATACTCTCCAGATCCATCCATTTCCCTAAGAATTTCATAAATTCATTGTTTTTAATAGCTGAGTAGTACTCCATTGTGTAGATGTACCACAGTTTCTGTATCCATTCCTCTGTTGAGGGACATCTGGGTTGTTTCCAGTTTCTGGCTATTATAAATAAGGCTGCTATGAACATGGTGGAGCATGTGTCCTTATTACATGTTGGAGCATCTTCTGGCTATATGCCCAGGAGTGGTATAGTTGGGTCCTCTGGAAGAACTATGTCCAATTTCCGGAGGAACCACCACAGTGATTTCCAGAGTGTCTGTACCAGTTTGCAATCCCACCAGCAGTGACCTATATCTGATAGAGGGCTAATATCCAATGTATACAAAGAACTCAAGAAGTTAGTCTCCAGAGAACCAAATAACCCTATTAAAAAATGGGGTATAGAGCTAAACCAAGAATTCTCTACTGATGAACACCAAATGGCTGAGATGCACCTAAAGAAATGTTCAACATCCTTAGTCATCAGGGAAATGCAAATCAAAAGAACTCTGAGATTCCGCCTCACACCAGTCAGATTGGCTAGGATAAAAGACTCAGGTCACAGCAGATGCTGGAGAGGTTGTAGCATTATGAATTTTATCACCTTGAAAATATAATGTTCATTCAAAATTCGCATGAGAATATTTCTCATAATATTTTTCTACCTTTTAAGATTAATGAACTAACTTAGCCTCAGTCAAATAAGGGTTAGTTCTCACCTGTATGTTTTTCCCTAACCATTTGTATAACTATAAAATCTATACCTCATGTAATTTGGGATGTGCAAAGTCCCAATTACTATCATGATGCTTAACCAATTTTCCTGTATGACCTGATTTTGCAATAGCCTTGCTTTATTTAATCAATAAATATTTAAAATTCAATATGTACTATAGAGTGGTGAAATTGACTCATCAAGACCCCATAAAAGCGAGAGTCATAGAAGGGCCTGTCCGTATGGATGTTTTGTCCAGAAGGACATCCTTGAGCTTTCACATATGTCAGATGTCCCTTGTACAGCACCACTCCGTGGTGAGTATGCTGACTGAGGCAGAGAAGTCCATCTCTGAACACCAGAATTGAAATTTAAAAGAAAACATCTGCACACAGATTGTGCCAATTATCATAGCAATTCTAGGAAAAGACAGTGTTTCCTTCGGGCTTGCTCATCAAACCTTCCTGAGTGTGTTTGACAGTGACATCAGGCACTTTTCATTTCTACTGAATTGAAACACAGGAGCGACAGAAACATTTCCATTGAATGCTCCATGTGAGAATGACGCTTATTAGAAGCTAAGCAAGAGAGACTTCAGAGGATTCACATGAGGCGTCATATTCCCTCAGTTCTCTTAAGCATGTACTAGAATTTTAAATAGTGAAATACTTCTGCTCCCAGAGAAATGTTGGGTTGAATAGCAGTTTACATAATTTACTGACTCTTAAAAGCAGGATCTCCCAGAGAAACAGGAAGCAAACCATTACTTATGTGAGTTCAAATACTCAGAGGATTTATGAAGCAGAAAGCAAAAGCTGCCACGTGAAATAATGCCTTTCAGAATTCACAGAAAAGAAGTGCTATTGGTTGGAAAAATTTTGTTAAATGAGTAAGAAAATGGAAGTTGCTTGAAAAAATAGGATACAAAAACATTAATTTATTCTGGGAAAAGTGAAAGCATATCTATACCAAAAATTTTTCATAAATGTTCACAGGGGCAAAATTTCCAACAGGAAAAGGAAAGGTATGAAATATCCTTTCTACAAATTAATGAAAGAGCTAGATGTTATACCTAAAAAGTGGGTATGGCTTTAGAGGAAGCCAGTGATAGGGAATATAGCATAGAGATATTAATCTATGAGAAATATAAGGAATAGACAAATGTTGACAGAGACTGAACTAATAGTTTTCCTTTTATAATGAAATGCAAGGGGATGATCAATAATGGTAAATGACATAGAACATATCTCTAGGAATATGAAAGCAATGTAAAATTGATTGTGATCATTATACAAAACCTTGAATATAGTAAAAGCTTTGGGTCTTCTGCCTTAAATGGATGGATGTTTTTGCATGTGCATTATAATGTTTCAAGCTGTACCTAGAAAACAGACTTGAAGAATTCACACTCTGTAAACAAAACCAGATTAAAACCATTGAATCAATGTGTACTGAGTAGCAACTACTCTTTTTGAAAAACTCGGATGGCAATGCAGGTTTTGTCTTCAATTATTTTATGAAATGTTGTATTCACAGAAATATTATCTTCCCAGGAAAGATCAGTGGCTTAGAGGAAGTTGCTCTTTATATTTAAATGATTGGAAATTTTATGAAACATACATTTGGATGTATTTAGTGTTCAATAATATCCATAACTAGTCAAAAAAGGCAGCATAAACTTGTACTGCCCACAAACATGTATAGTGTTCTTAAACTTCTATTTTATGTGAGGGAACACTCTCACAAAAGCACAGGGAGGAGAGATGGGGTATGGGGTTTCCAGAGGGGAAACTGGGAAAGAGAATGACATTTGAAATATAAATAAAGAAAATATCCAATAATAGAAAACAAAAAAAAATAGTACATATTAAAAATTTTTAGTATAGGTCAAGAATTCATGGCTTAATACTGTTAAGGTTTGTTTTGTCTCTTAAATTATTAGATCAAAAATTTGATTAACTTTAGTAATATTTTACAATATATATTTCATGCAACTTTCTTATAAGATCTAAGGTAGTTTACATTCTAGTTGTACCTTTAAAAGAATGCATCTATGATGTATTCATTATGCATGAAATACAACATTCTATACTAAGAACACCTTCAATGTAGATTTAACTCTCATTATTGCACTTGATATGGTTCCCTGTGAACAGAAGATCAAATAACGTGTTAGTATGGAGGACAGGTTCTTATTTTGGTTATCGGTGGCAGTTCTGCATTTTACATCTTATTCAAATTAGATTTTCTCTGTATCTGCTATGACTGTCTCTGACAGATAAAAATTGCTTTGCAAAAAATTATAGGCAGCAAAAATATCTACTACAGGGCTCATTTACTTTGCTTTCAAACTCTTTAAAATACAATTTTGAAATTGTGTTTCCTTGACTTGAGCCCATTGCCCTGGAATCCATCAGTTGCTGAATCCTATTTTTATTCATCTGATGTAAGGTGAATATTGTGTTGGATAAAAAGATTTTCAAGTCAAAAAGAGTCTAGGCAATCACTATTTTAAATGCACCTAGATAATTGACGAAAAGAAGAATAAATTTTTGCATGTAATTATAAAATCATCCCTCTTCTTATGTATGTAAGACATTCCTATTTGAAACATAATATTCATGCACACACAGAACATACACTCATCTACAGGAGGAATACCCACTGATGTATATACCAAATTCTCACTCACATATGTATGATTAGGTACCACACTCACATAAAGAGTGGCTTTTTAAACTCAAAACCACAGAATTCATAGTTGATATTTTCCTGTGTTACTAACTACATTTAGCACATGGATCTTCCATTCCATGCACTGTTTTCTTGTTGTTCACTGCAATTTCTGTTTTATATAAGTGATGGATTTAATGAAATTGAACTCCAGATAAATTAATAAATATCAAACCTTTTTGTTGTGGCCTAGATTCTTTTTTAATATTTAAATTTTGCAAAACATACTTAGTTTTGTGGTTTTCAGATAGGTTTTGCAGACTTGTAAATAACTTTGTGTAAAACTCAGCCTGAGACCATGTGTTTGATGGTGTTTTCCAAGTCCCAGGAACTTATAACTTTCAGGAGACTGCACATCTTGGCCTTTCTACAAGACAGCACTCTGAGGGCTGTGCATGAATACACAATGCTGAAATCACATTGCTCAACTGTACACAGTTTATAGTCTTAGAAGCAGGGAAGAAACAATTTAAGGAAGATCATGACACTCTCCTTGGGATTAGGGCTTTTCTTCTTGAAAGGGATAGAATGATGCCAACTACAACCCATCAAGGCAGGGGGAATATATTTACCAGCCCAGACAAGTTCAAATGTTCACATATGCTTGACCCTGTACACTTATTGCCTAAACTATTATTTGAACAGTTCTTAATTTCCTAAGGGCATTTAAATGAGTAGCTATGTGACCTTGATATAGCCCAGTCAATATGGAGTACTTACCTTTTGAATAGATAGCCAAGATGTTCATAAATCATTCTTTAAAGTTTAGGATCATTAAATTTCTTCTTTTTAAAAAATATATAATTATTATTACACATTGTTATTAATAAATATTAGTATCAATTATTATTGATTATCTTTTTAATCTATTTTTAAAGTCCAGTCTTTATTCCATTCCCAAGATATTTTATAGTGTTTGTGACTATTGTGAAGGGTAATGTTTCCCTAATTTCTTTGTCAGCCCATTTATCATTTGTATAAAGGAAGGCTACTGGTTTGTTTGAGTTAATTTTATTGTATTATATTATCCAGCCACTTTCCAGAAGTTGTTTATCAGATGTAGATTTCTGGAAGAATTTTGGGGCTGCTTTTGTATACTATCATATCATATGCAAATAGTGATACCTTCATTTATTCTTTGTCAGTTTGTGTCCCCTTGATCTCCCTTTGTTGTCTTATTGCTCTGACTAAATTGTGATTTTGTGTCAAGGAGATAGCCACAGCTTCACAAGCATTGGTTGTGACACTGCGAAGTACTACTGACATTCAAAGAGTAGAAGCCAGAGTGTCATAATTCTTGCCTTTATTCTTTGAATCTCTTTTAGCCATGAACTATAGAAGTAGCTTAACTAGAGTGGATTTGAGAATATAAAATTGACCTATAACACATACCAATTCTTTGCCTGTGTTATAGTTTTCTTTTATTTCCAGTGTTACCCTTTTCTTCTTTTTAATTAATTAATTAAATTTTTACACTCTATATATTATTCCCTGTCCCGATCTGTACCTCCTACCCATCCCATGTGAATGTCCCCACTGCCCACCCTACCTGACCTCTAAACTCCCTGGGGCCTCCAATCTCTTGAAGGTTATGTGCATCATCTCTGAATGAACACAGACCCAGTAAGCCTCTACTGTATGTGTGTTGGGGCCCTCAGATCAGCTGGTGTATGCTGCCTGTTTGGTGGTCCAGTGTTTGAGAGATCTCAGGGACCCAGATTAATTGAGACTGCTGGTCCTCCTACAGAATCGCCCTTCTCCTCAGCTTCTTTCAGCCTTCCCTAATTCAACAACAGGGGTCAGCTACTTCTGTCCATTGGTGCGTGCAAATATCTGCATCTGATTCTTTCATCTGCTTGTTGGTTCTTCTAGAGTGCAGTCATGCTAGGTCCCTTTTTGTGAGTGCTCCATAACCTCAGTAATAGTGTCAGGCCTTGAGACCTCCCCTTGAGCTGGATCTCACTTTGGGCCTGTTACTTGACCTTCTTTTCCTCAGGCTCCTCTCCATTTCCATCCCTGTAATTCTTTCAGACAAGAAACACTCTTTATGCTCCATTGTATACTTCCAGCTCCTCACACTCTTGCATGATCACAGTTAAATGTTTCGTTTACTTAATAACACTATCTTTAAATATATTCTGCATATTAAAGATGACATATTTGTGTCAAAATTATCCTTATTTAATATTTATTGGCACAAAAATCTTTTATATTAATGACAGTCCTTAATATTATCTATTCTCTTTATGATGTTCCTCACTTTTCCTATATTTTTAGAAACGTTTGTAAGAAGTTCATCATATGAAGGATCAAATTTGGTGCTTTGTATTTAATAATGGACATCACAACATGATTGGATACTTACAAATATTTGGTTTATTTAAGAGGTAAATTGTAATATTTACCATTTTCAGGGTTTTAATTACTTTTAACAAATACGATTTTTCACACATGTGTATTTGGTGATAGTAATGCATGTAGCAAGGCAGATTTTCTTGTGTTAGGGAGGATAATCAAAGCATGCATTGTGGAGGCTTAGTATCTTCCTTGATCACTCTCTGAGTTATTCATCAAGACAAAGTATCTCAATCAGACCCAGAACTCACTGATTGGACTACTTTGGCTAGTCATTCTTTTTTTTTTCCTGGATCTCCAGTGTCTGCCTAACAAGTGGTGGGATTGTGTGTTGACTACCACACCTGCCCATTGTATATAGATGCTGCGGATTGGAAACTTGATCTTTACCATCCTACAGGAACCACTGAACAACTGTATCTCTTAAAAAGCCCAGCAATTAGGCCATTTAAAGAAAAAAACTAAGTTTTTTTTTTTAATATAGTTTTTGGTGTTTACACATGTATCAGAGAGCACAGGCATGCATGGTACTTCATTTCTTAGGACCAGGATGTGATACTGGATGAAGCAGCAATCATATTCAGATTTATATGGTTGTTATATGATAACCAAAGTTTCAAACAGCCACTTATAATTCAAAATAAATGTACAAAACATCAAGCATTTATTACAGTTGTTCACTAAAATAATCAGGAATGATTATAGTAAAAGATGACATGGTATTTTTGTGACCCACTATAATTGATTAGTTTAATGTACAATGCAACTTTCTAATCGTAGACCTGATTTTCCAACTTTCAGCATCGGCTTAAAACAAGTGTTGGAAAACTTTTGTCCGTGGACCAGACTCAGATATTTCCTGTTCATTCTTTGTGTTACGTGTTTTGTAAGTAAACTTCTCAGGACACATACCTCCCAAGTTATAATTGACTGATCTTACCTGTGTGCTACAGTCTGTCACTGTAGCACACAGGTAATAATACAATAATAACAGAAACCCTATGGTCCACAAACCCTCAAGTATTTACCATTACTCCTTATAGAAAAAGGTAATTTCTGATCACAGCTTAAATCAGAAATCACTCCTTAGATACAATTTGTAAACATTAAGTGTCAATCTCAGCTAGGCAACTTTCTAGGATGTTTTTCTGAACCCATATAGGTGGCTCCAGTAGACAGGAAAAGTGCTAGAATTTTATAGATACAGATTGCCAGGTATTGGAGGGGTTGTGGTACATGTATTCTGGAAGTCCATCTGGGCTTATTCATTGGGTCGCTGTTTTGAAATTCCTAGATACATGTAAAAGATGATTTCCAGTGAGCAGGAGTTCTGAAATATCTGTTTATACTTTAATAATAATAATAATAATAATAATAATAATAATAATAATGAATAGAAATTATTGTTATTATTATTATTATTATTATTATTATTATTATTATTGTGTTCCATTGGTCAAGCGACATCACAGCTAGAGCAGCCATCAGTCCCCAACACATTTATACAGATGCATAGTGGACACATAGACACATGAACAAAATGAGCTGTGTTGCTGCAAAATCTTCAACTGCTTCCTATTTTTAAGGATGTGAGAAAAAATATGCCCAGGAAAATGATTACTTTCCATGTTTTACAGTTTTCATAGTCCTGTAAGACTGTGCATGATTGAGACTCTTCTAATTTCCAGTGGCAATATATCTTTTACCTTCTTCTTCTAAGTGTACTTCATCTTCCATTAATGAATACTCATACAGTTCAATAGGTGATACCCTGAACTTGCATCTATGACTTCATTTTTTCATCTTCACTTCATGACTTAAGTGATTTCAAGAAAGTGATTGGAATTTTCTTGACATGTGTCTCTCCTGTCATACAGGAAGGATAAACTACCTCTTAAGTATGTCTTATGAGTGAGATGAAATCTCTAGGTTGTTAGTATAGACCAAGTGTGTGAAGGCTCTCAAGCAAGATACACTCAGTGTTTAAAGTCTTATGCCCAATGTCTGTATACCTTCTTTTATCAAATACATGCTTATTCTTCAAATTCTTCTCTATTTATGACAAGATCCAAAATAATTTGCTTTGTATTTTCAGTTTCTTAGACCATAGTTTTATTTTTTCAAATTATTTTATTTGTCACTAGACTCTAGATTTCAGTTAGGTGCTTGAGTATTATATGAAAGGCATCACATCTGTAATGCAATGGTGATATACTGAAACCTTTGAACACCCTTTCAACTTTATTGTGCACATTTTCTAGAGAGAACATTACTTACTAAATATATGGATTCTTAAGTGCTACATGTTTATCACTAAAATCTCAAGATCAGCTAGTTTATTTACTGAGTTCTAGAAGGTTCATCTTTTTTAGCACTTGTGTACCCCAAAGCCTCCATCTCATTAAAGCTTAACGTAGAGTTTTACTCTTACTATATAAATACAACTAGTGATATTTCATACAAAACTGCATATTTGACTGTGACTAAATATATATATGCACATGTATGCATATATATGTATATAAGTATATATGTTTATGTACATGTGTATATATATGTCTATATGCAGAATGCTCTGTGTATTTACTGAGTAATAATTTTTCTGATTATTTATATTATTTTATTTTTGGAAGTTAAAATATATTTTTCCATATCTAAGTAATCATTTGATGTCTATGCTAATTCTAATACTGCACTATAGTAATTCATCTACAGATATTGCTGGGCATAGCAGCAGTGATCACCTCAATGATCGATATCATTTAGTGAGATGCATTTGCTATTATTGTCTACATATCAGAAAATGTGTGTTATATAACCATGGAATTTCCTTTGAAAATGTCTCATATTTTCAAGATACATTTAGTTTGACCTATTTGAAAATCTCTTTAAAGCTATTTTTATTTTAATAGCAGAGGCTGTAGATTGTTTAGGAAAATGACCAGATGGATGATCTAAGTAATATTCCCATAAATGCCCAAATTTAAAAAGAGCATCAAAAGATCGTAGTTACAATTTTCTTTTCTTTCCTAAATTTCTGGTCAGGGACCAGGTTTTTAATACAGATTTGTAATCATGAGCAAGACATCACCACACCCAAGTGCTCCCTGCTTTAAAGCATGAGTTCTTTGTTTTTAATTATTTTACCAGGGGCTCAAATGTATTTTTTTCCTTTCTTTTATATAGAAATCCTTAAGCAGTATACTATAAACATGTTCCAGGTAAATCTTGTTCTGTTTCACAGACACAGGTAGACTTAGTGTCCACATTTTTAGGAACTAGATTATTGAAATTCAACTGACATTGTCATATATGCTAGACAAGGCAAGCCCCTTACAATGAGTAACTTTCCCAAGTCCCTCTCCCACCCCTCTTCTGTTGCAACAGTGTCTTGCTAGATTGTACAGGCAGGACTTGAACATACTTTCTTTATAATCCTGTGCAGCTAAGATTAAATATGTGTAGCAACACATACAAGAAGAATCCAAGTTTATTTAAGAAACAATTATGTCTTTATATTATATGTATAAGTGAGAATCCATGTGTCTATAGTATATGTGCTTGAAGTATGCATATATGCATATTTGTATGTGATGCTAGAGATCAACTTTAAGTATTCCACAGATGTTGTCCATTCATTACTTGAGACAAGATTTCACAGTAATCTGGTATGAGTAGAGAGCTTCAGAGACTCAACCATATCCTCTCTAGGCTGAGATTGCAATCACACAACACTATGGTTCACTTTTGTATGTGATTTAGAGGGTTAAACTCAGGTCCTTATACATATGCTGAAAAGTAAAGGATATAGGGCTTCAGCTTGCATAATAAGCCTGAATGATAATAGTTGATGCAGGACTTTGGCTCACATAAGAAACTAAGGCTATTATTTAAGGAAAATGCATGTCTCAGATGAAAAACATAGAATTTAAATTTGGAAGATTCTTTTAGAAGTACCTCATCAAAGCAGTCTTCAGCTCTTGATGGAAATAAAACAACCTGAGATCTCTGGTAAAACCTTATATAAAATTTTAGTGCTAGCTAGTGAAAAAAAGAGCCCAACCAGGTCAAGATTGCGGTGTCTGATAGAAGACTTCAGCAGTCCCTAGTCTGAATAATACTCAAATTTGGTCCTGGTATTCTGTTCTTTTGGTGCTTGTCTTCAATTCAGATCTGGATTTCCTAGAAGAAAAACAAGTCTAGTAAGCTTGTCACTATTTACGTTTATGATTACTTCATTAACATTTAAATGCACTGCTAAATAGCTAAATTAGATTTTAGATGATTAGATTTCTATTGTGATTTTATCTTGATACTTCTTATGTTAAAAAGAGATATCTTTAATATGAGACCTATAGACAGCAAAAAACTTCTGGAAAATGTGACTAGATAATGTGGAACATATAGAGATCCACTCAATTCCCTTGAGCAAGAGAATAAGATTGAGATGCTCCTAATGTTCCTGTGGTATTGGTTATGTTGGTCAGTGTGACAGAAGACTAGAGCAGAGATAGATATGTGTGATTACACACTGTCATATCTTGATGTGTTAATTTCATAAGACCATATCCGTATTTGTAGCATCACAGAGTTGCTCATACCTGGATTTGTGATGTCATACAATACAACATATCTGGATGAATTGGATCATACAATAGATTTTCATGCTGGAATTTTGGATAGTAAGAAGAAATGTATGGAAAAGGGAGTTAATATGAACCAGGATTGTGATCAAAATAAAATATTTCTCATTTGTAGAGATCTGCTTATTGAGAAACTGATGTAGATACAAACTTTCATTAATTTCTTCAAAATTATTACATATTTCAAAAGAATCTTAGAGAAAAGTTGTTAGTTGGTAGGAATCATCATCTGGTAGTCTTGATGACTGTTAAATTATTCATATTATCCCCCAAACTGGGTTGAAATAGCCCTAAAGTTGAGAAAACAAAGAAACCCCTATATGGAGGGATGATAAACTCTTAGAAACTATAAAAATGAGCAGTAGCCTTTCAGAAAATGTCTCAGTATTCAACATTAAGATTGCTTTCAAGTAAATAATCAAATGTGGCCATATATTGGTAACCAAATATTAGTTACATCAATTGAAGGCACACAGACATAAGGATAAATAAGTTTAACAGTTGTGATTTAAAGTTAATTTTTTCACCTTTTATTTGTAACCACGGATTCTTCTTCATCATATAGAAATAGCAAATGATTAATTTAACAAAAAGAGATAAACTGAAAATACATTTACTTATTTTAACTATTATTATAATTCTTATCCACAGATTATTTTTCCAGGGATGAGTGATTTCTTGCAATGAGGTATGGGAAAGGAAGAACGGGAAAAGCATAGACAGAGACACAGAACCAAAGACTGAGTCAGAGAAACAGAGAGATAGCTCGAGAGATAACCTCTGAGGAAACTACCATCCTTTATTATATTTCATAAGCATCATACAAATTTAGCAAAGAAATATGTATATGTAAGTATCCACATGAACATGACTACTCAGTGACCCTTCAATTTGACAAGAGTGAAGAAAAATCATTTTTGCTTTATTGTTGATTTCTCCAGCATTACTCATGAAATTATACATGTAAAAGAACAGCCAGTTTCATGGCAATATAAACACATTATTAATGGCCAGAACTCTGCAATATTTCAGCAAGGCCTTACCCTGAATGTTTATGTCACTCTGTTCTTAAAAGGTATAACAATCCACTGTCAGGTTTTCTTGGTTTTATATTGGTGGCAACACAGTACAACATCTTTCAACTTCAAAAAATCTACTGGCCCCTCAAAATATGCATAGGGAACCAATCAAAAAGATATTCTAAGCAGAGATTTATCATAGCTCACTTTATGTTTATTGTGCTCACTTTCTTAAACTAACTTTGGCAATCAAGCAAGAATTAGTGTTGGTTTTACATATCCAGTTCATTGGGAAGGAAGACAGAGGACCTAGTTTATTTTGGCAGATTTTAACAGAAAAGAATTCTGATCTCTTATCTAATAAATTGATTCAAATTCACGTTCTTTCTCTCTGGCTCCTCAAGTAATTTTTTTGTTATTTTCTATTTCAAAAGTTTATGGTTAACACATTCTCTTCTATCAGAATGCCCTGTGGGCATGCATGTGGAGGATTTTCTTGATTGCTGATTGACGTATGAAGTCTCAGTCCACTGGGTATCATACCATCGCTGGGCAGGTATAGACTGAACTATTTGTATTTTGAAGCCTATATATTGTATATACATATATGCATGTAACTATTAATTATTAAATGGACCATTACTTGAAAGACAACAAAGAACTGTATGTGGAGGAGGTGTATGATAAGATAATTACTAAAACAAAGGAATTTTTTTGCTAGTTCTTTCTTTCTTTCTTTCTTTCTTTCTTTCTTTCTTTCTTTTTTTCTTTCTTTCTTTCTTATTTTTATTAGGTATTTTCTTTATTTACATGACATAGTATATCTCCTTTCTCAGTTTCCCCTCCAAAAAATAAAAATAAAATAAAAATAGATAAAAAGGAAAACAAAAACAAACCCTTGTTCCCCTCCCCCTTCCCCTGCTCACCACCCCACACTCTCTTGCTTCATTGGGGACCCTGTACTCAGTCCAATGGATGGCTGTGAGCCTCTCCTTATGTGTTAGTCGGGTACTATCAGGTCCTCTCAGGAGACAGCTATATAAGGCTCCTGTCAGCCAGCATTTGCAGGCATCCACAATAATGTCTGGACTTGATGACTGAATATGGGAAGGATTCCCAGGTGGAGCAGCCTCTGGATTGTCCTTCCTTCAGTCTCTGCTCCATAGTTTGTCTCTGCAACTCCTTCCATGTGTATTTTGTTCCCCCTTTTAAGAAGGAATGAAGTATCCATATTTTGGTCTTCCTTCTTCAGGAGTTTCTTGTTGTTTGTGGATTGTACTTTGTGTATTCTGATCTTCTGGGCTAATATCCACTTATCAGAGAGTGCATACCTTGTGTGTTCTTTTGAGATTGGGTTTCCTCACTCAGGATGATATTCTCCAGAACTATCCATTTTCCTAAGAATTTCATAAATTCATTGTTTTTAATAGCTGAATAGTACTCCCTTGTGTAGATGTACTACATTTTCTGTTTTGGAATTATTTTTATTAAAGAAAAATGGCTGAATCTGATCTTATGAGAAAACCAGTAGCAGCATTCCTCTATGGTCCCAGCAGTAAGAATATTCCTCCATGGTCCCAGGAGTTAGGAGTGTTCCTCCACGGTCTCAGCAGTAAGCAGGTTCCCTCTAAGGTTTCTGTCTCCAAGTTTCTGCCTTGCTTGAATTCCTGCCTTTAAGATAGAGTGTAAAATAGACATGTAAGCAAAATAAACCTTCTTCTGAAGTTGTTTTTTTGTGTTTTATCAAAGCAATAGAGAGACAAATTAGCACATACCATGAACATATATGACCATTAAGATCTTACCACTTTAACTGGTTTCTAAACAATTATGCAATTACTCTTATCCTGTTTAGACTGTTTAGATTTAGACTGGCCTGGCTTGGGTCACATGCCCATCTGTCACCCAGCTCAGTCTGAATAGGGCATGAATACAGATGCTGAGTTCAAGAGGTTCCACACTCAGCTCTCACAGCTATTTTAATAGAAAGGAACAGAAAGAGGTGGAGAGCTCTGACAATGCTGTGATTTAGGTACACAACTCAGAGAGTACTCAAAATGTATGTCTTTCTTACATATCAATCAGACCTTTTATTCTTCTCCCAGTGATTTTTCTGTGCAACAGGATATAATTTTCCTCCTGTGAGCTTGTCTCTTAGCCTCTCTGCCTGGCAGTTTTTGCCTTGAAGGCTGCACCTGGTTTGTTCCTGGACCATTCTTAACGTGAACCCCTCACTTGGATGGTTATTATCTCACCACTTAAAGATGTAGTTGAAGCTAGCAAAGAAACACAGTAGTTTCCATCAAACATAAGCAAATGATAAGAGACAGCATGTTTTCCTTTTGTGCAGCTTCCTTTTAGCATTATGCTATGGATTTTAATGGGCACAGTATGTTTCATGCCTTTTTGCTAATTTCCATTAACATCTCTCCTCTTGAGAAGACCTATCTCACCAATATTCATGTAAATACATGTGTCAAATGTAAGGGATGACTCTGTTTCTAGTATTTTTTATTTAATTAAAATATTATTTCATCATCATCACCTTGCACTCTTCCCTCCTACCCCTCCCAGATCCTCCCTAATTCCCAGAGCTCCTCTTCATTAATCATTGTTGTTGCAAATATATATAAATGAATAAATATATAAATTCAAGAGTCTGTTGCATTCATTTTTGTTTGCAGGTATGTTTCTAGGGCTGAGGGTGTTCAATGAGGAATCAGGAGGAGGTTCTTTGTTGACAAAAATTAATTCTTTCTGTTTCAGCAGTTGTTAATCGCTTATAGTTCTTCATCCAAATGTGAAAGAATGTGTGATTTCCAAAATATATACTTGTATGTCAACTATTGTTCAGATCATTCAGGTCTTGTTTAGGCATCCGTGTTGTTGAGATTTCACAGGTGTATCTTCCCTGTCACATCTAGTAGGTACAATTTCCCACCAGTCTTCCTGGTTCTCTGGGTCTTACAATAGTTCCATCCACCTCTGGTTCTTAGGTACTGGAGTTATGATAATGTATCACTTGGGTCTGGCTATCCCGTTGTCAACTCCACAATTGTTTCCTTCTGGTTCCAAAAGTAGCTTCTTTGATGAGGAATGAGATATACATTAATCTGTGGATATAAGGATAAGCATTATAATACAATTAAGAATTATGCTGGGCAGTGGTGGCGAGTGCCTTTAATCCCAGCACTTGGGGGGCAGAGGCAGATGAATTTCTGAGTTGATGCCAGCCTGGTCTACAGAGTAAGTTCCAGGACAGCCAAGGCTACACAGAAAAACCATGTCTTGAAAAACAAACAAACAAACAAACAAAAAACCCCCCCAAAACAAATAATTGTATTTATTTAGGCTAAAATAGGTTATGTACTTGGCTAGGATGAGAACACCATGTATGATTTCTTTCCTGTTAGGTGCAACTTGAGTCACTTAGACTACTATTGGTTAGTACCAAGATATAAGAGCCCTATTGCCATGCTGGTCACAGATGTAGCTCAGAGTTATCATAGTTAATGGGTTTTGATTGCTCTCTGCTGTTAGCAGCTTGCATATCACCTTCCAGTAATGTTAAATCTAGTCTTCAGTGGATAGGCTTTGTGACCAGATCCAGCTCAAAATCTCTAAGTTTTAAATCCAAAATACATGGTATTTTCATGAGTGGGATATATGAAGTGTAAGGAATAGATGTTAATGTGTATTTGGAGTTTCTGCTAAGTTATCAGAGAACACAGCCCTTGTTCTTTGGACTGCCAGAAACAGCAATAGTCAATTCTAATTAGTCATTTTCTAAGAAAGAGGTACCATCTGTCCATAGAAAACACAAGTCCGTAAAACTACATGAGCAGGAGTAAAAATGGTCTCAATTTTTCTTCAGAAGAAAATATATAATTGTATTTTTTTGCTTCTTACATCTGTCAGTCAACAATAGTGTTGTCCTTGTAGAATCTCCTACTCTAATCATAATGAAAATACTGGAAAATAATCAAAAGTCTTCCATCACACTGACTGTCACCAAGTAGAGGGTACTTCCAAATAGAAAACTAATGACCTGAATCATTTTTAAGTCGTTTATTTTTTTTTTTCAGTTGCCAACTGGTGGAGATGTTACAACACAGGGAAATGGCCATTAGCCTAGCAATAATAAAAAATAGATAATGTCTTGGCTATTTGACAAACTGGAACAGTCACCAAGAATAATGAAAGAACTCGCTCAAATATTAAACAAAGACATTTCATTATGAAGTTCATGTTGTTGATCACCAGGGAAAAGGGTCAAAATACCACTGACCACATTTTGGCCATCAAAACCTTATAGGTGTTCTTAAAATTCTTTTTTATTTTAAATTAATTATTTTATATACTTAGTTACTTGTGCTTAAATGTGCACATAAATGTTTTGTTAGCCTATAACAAGCATTCGTATGCATCAACAAGGGAGACATATGTATGACTTGAAATTGGTCTTTTTCAGGGGATGCTATGAAGATTACAAACATTTTCTTCCATGTTTCTAAAATAGAGGCTTTCTTTAATATTAAATAATAATAGCAACTTTTAGAAATCTACAAATAATGACATTTCTGTGACTGTGTAATTTGAGTTGATTTATTTTAAAGTTCTATTATTTTCTTTCCATATTCTTCTTTAAAAATGAGAAAATTTGTTGGGGCTCAGTGTTATCATTAAGCACTTTGCTTAATGTGTATGGTATCCTAATCTCAGAGCCCATAATTGTAGGGGCTACTTTTTAAAAAGGCAGAAGGGCAGGGGACATGGCACAATGAATATAATGCTTGCTGATGGAGCATGGGAAGCTGAATTCAGATCCTTGTCATCTGTGTAAAAATTAGAAATAGCAAAATGTTCACTCATACATTCAGACACATAAATAAATGCATTCCTGAAGCTCACTGATTGGCCATTCCAGTTTATGTGGGCAGATTCAAGTTAACTGGGAGACCTCATCTCAAAGCCTAAGGTGGAACAGGACCCAGGGAGTTAGTTGATGTCACCCTCTTGCCCCTCATGTATGAATATAGGTGGCACATACTCGTTTATCACACACAGAGAGACAGAGAAGATGGATAGATGGGTGGATAGACAGACAGACAGTCACACAGAAAGACAGACTGATAGATAGACAGGGCTAAATTTTTGTCAAAATAGTATTATATTCTATGTTACAGAATACTTTGGCCAACTTCCATGAAAATTGAATAACTACATTTCTCAGAAAATAAAACACAAATTTAATTCTCTGTAAAAATTACTGGCTTTACCTTTGGGAATATATCATTCAATGAATTACCCTCCTTTTATTGTCTAGTCAGTATTATTAAAAAATGTAAGTGTCTCACTGAGAAAGTTTCCTTTTGTGAACTAAGGTCACTCAAGCAATTGCCATTTTCTTGGCTATTTTCATTTTTACCAATATTTTATTGAAAAAGCTATTTTCCCTGCCATTTAAATATAGAAATAAGTGGAGCAACTTAATTATAATTAGCATCTCAATGAATGAACCCCATGCATGTGCAGGTCAAGACTTCTCCCATTCTCAGCTGGCACCATACATGGTACCATAAATAGCAAGTCTACTTGCTAATTGAAATTTTGGTCTCCCTTTGACCTTAGTGGGAGGAACACAATTTGAGGGGTAAGCAATACCTTTCATTCATGTATTACCCCTTTTTACTCAGAAGGTTTGTTCCAGCTTTACTCTGAGTGGTGGTAAGCAAGGTGAAAGGGACAACATAGTTAAACTTATTTTCAAATCTCAGTTTTTATAGACTGTATATATTCATTCAGTCTAACAAATTCAGAAATATATTGTAATTAGTCTTTTTCAGTGAAAGTATAAAAAGAAAACTTTAATAGTTGTGGATTTGTTTTATTTTTTTTCTTTTTGCTTATTTTTTAGTTTGTTATTGTTTTTGATTTGTGTTTTGTTTGGTTGTTTTGTGTGTTTCTTGTTTGTTTTTTATTATATTTCATTTATTTTATTTATTTTTCTGTGCATTTATCTTATTTTGGATTATTATTGCTATAATAACACAGCATGACCAAAAGCTAGTAGGGGAGGAACAGGCTTATTTGACTTATGCGTCCATATTGATAGTCTAACACTAGAGGAAGTTAGGACAAGAACTCAAATAGCAGGGAACTGGTGGCAGGAGCTGATGGAGATCCATGTCAGGGTACTGCATACTGTTCTGCTCTCATTTGCTTGTTCAGCCTGATTTCTTATAGAACCAAGAACTACCTGTCCAATGCCTTCCCCACCCACAGTTCGCTACCCTCCTCACATATACATCATTCGCCAGTTGAGAAAATCCCTACACCCCAATTTTAAGGAGATGTTTTCTCAACTGAGGCTCTGTCCTCTCATGAGACACTAAATGTGTCAAGGTGATATAAAAGTAGACAGCCAAGAAGCATAACACCTCAGAGTCCTCAGCTTCCTGGACATGGAAGGATTTGTTATGAGCCATTTCTTCAGAGAGTATCATGGAATAGAACCAAGTACCCGAAGGGGCTCCTGTTTGTCCTGAGGCTTTCTCATTTACTCTTCTGCCAGCTGATGGCTGTTGGCTGGGGATGCTGGATTGAAAGTCTCCTCAGTGAGTCTGCCTGAGGCCTGTGAATCTTCTCAACAGACACAACACAAAGGAGTCAGGAAAGCAGACACTTTCTCCATTTCCTAATGTAACTTACAGCCCCCCAAGTTTATTTTCATCTTGCTTCAATATTTGAAACTGTCACAAAGCTTCATAGAGCTACCAAGAAAAATGATACATAGTCTGTTTTTAGGTTTATTTGTGGTTTTATTTTGCTTTTGTTTTCTTTTGTGATGGTTTTGGTAGGTATTCTGTTATTGGTGAATTAGGCTAGTTAATATATCCATCATTACCATTTCTTTGTAGTGAGAATTTTGAAACATACCCCTTCAGTATCTACTAATTTTGCATCATTACTAATGTACAGTGACTTTGCTATGCAATTAGATCGTCTTATATTATTCCTGTCTGTTTTGTAAACATCTGGTCACTTCCTGTCACTAATTCAACCCCTGGCAGCACAATTCTGTTTCTATGGATTCAATTTTTAGAGCTCCAGTATTTTAGCTCATGAGACAGGTAGAAGGGAAGGTCACATGAATGATAAGCAGATACAGTATTGTGAGGGACATTGTATGGAAACCCAGGCTTAACATAAACTAGATGAATACAACAGAGAAAGTACTGGTGATTCATGGGAGGTTTAGTTCACATCTCTTATGGGCTCTTAAAATATTCTATGATTCCATGCTTTGCTACTCAGAACTTGCAACATCTGGCCATTCAAGGTAAATCTCTCTCTCTCTCTCTCTCTCTCTCTCTCTCTCTCTCTCTCTCTCTGTGTGTGTGTGTGTCTCTCTCTCTGTCTCTCTCTCTCTCTCTGTCTCTCTCTGTCTCTCTCTCTCTCCTCTTCTCACATCTCACACACACACACACACACACACACACACACTCTCTCTCTCTCCACCTCCTCTCACAAACTAGTACACATCCTACAGACATCAACCAAACACAGTATAACAAACTACAATAAAACAAGGCACAGACCATTACATCTAGGCAGAACAAGGTAACCCAGTAGGAGATAAAGGATATTACAAATAAGCAAAGGATCATGGACAGTCCCTGCTGCCCTTATTAGCATTCCCACAAGAATATCCACCTTTAGGTCAGAATACAAATGCCCAGGTCCTAGGTCAGACCTCTACCCGCCCCCTGTTCTTTTCTAGTCCTCATGTATCCTGGTCAGAGGTTTCTGTGGGTCGTGTTCTCCTAGTGTGTCCCTAACCCCTCCTGTTCCTCCAAATTTCTGCTGTGTCTTTCATGTCACTCCTGTGCTGCACCTAATGTTTAGCTGTGGGACCCTGCCTCTGCTACCATTAGTTGCTGGATGAAGTCTCTCTGGTCACTTTGAAGATGATTCAGCTAGGGTCTGGTCCCAGAACACACTGCAGGTAGTACTCACTATAGGTCCAAGGTTTCATGGCTGGGTTGGTGTCCTAATCCCTGTATTTGAGGCCTTGTCTGATTATAGAAGAATGAAGTTTCAGATTCTATGTTCCCCATTACTATGGAGTTTTTGCACTTTGCACTTTTGAATCACAAGGGACAATGCAAAGTTTTGGATAGTGGGATTTCAGAAACAGTGTTAAGGCCTATTAACAGGCTAAAGAACCTGGCATTTTACTTGTACAGTATTTATTATTCAACGTAGAAAACCTGAAAAGGTGATATTCAACAAATTGTATTTTTCCTTTTAATTTTAATTCATTTGATAATGGTATAAGGGACTTAGTAAGGTGTTTTGTTTTGTTTGTTTTTTTTGTTTGTTTGTTTGTTTGTTTGTTTTTGTTTTTTTGTTTTTGGTTTTTTAGAGACAGGGTTTCTCTGTGTAACTTTGGCTGTCCTGGAACTCACTCTGTAGACCAGGGTGACCTTGAACTCAGAAATTCGCCTGCCTCTCTGCCTCCCAAGTGCTGGGATTAAAGGTGTGCACCACCACCGCCCGGCAAGAGACTTAGTAAGTTTTAATGGAAAAATCCTATTCAATCATAGGAATTTGGATAACTGAAACACTTTCATAGCACAAAAAATAGGGATGCTATGCTGTGGTAGGTTAAAATATTTTCAGAAAATATTTGTTGTAAATTATGTATTTTAGTTACAAGAAATATGTATGTTTATTATAATACATGACTAATCAAGGTTTATGTGTTCAATAATATATTACAGGTAAATGAATATGTACTATTACATATTTTAGATATACAACACACATCTCTGTAGAAATAAGTTTAGAAATTAAAACATAAACAGAGTCTACTATGGCTCCCTTTTACTATCTGGAGAAAACTTTGTGGAAATGAACATTATATGCCCTACTTTCCCTGCATGAGCTAAAACTGAATAATTTACTTATCTTTTCTTTGGATTTAGATTTATTTTCTGTCTAACTAAAATGCTGAATATCCAGTAAATGTTTGTTGATTGATTAAAAGACTACAGATCTGAAATTAAGCTAAAAGGAGAATTACTGCTTAATTGTCTCTTGCTCATCATTCTTTGGAGGGGATTTTGAAAAGAGACTAGCTGTATCTTGGGTATTCTATACTTTTTTTTTTTTTTTTTTGCTAATATCCACTTATTAGTAAGTACATACCATTCACATCCTTTTGGGTCTGAGTTACTTCACTCAGGATGATATTTTCTAGTTCCATCCATTCTACTGCAAAACTCAGGGTATCTTCGTTCTTACTAGCTGAGTAGCATTCTATTGTGTAAATGAACCACATTTTCTGTATCCAGTCATAAGTCATGAGACATCGAGGTTGTTTCAAGCTTCTGGCTATATCAAACAAGGCCACTATGAGCACAGTGGAGCATGTGCCCCTGTGGCATGGTGGGGCATCTTTTGGTATAGTCCCAACAGTGGTATAGCTGGGTCTTCAGGTAGATTTCCAATTTTTTGAGGAATCTCCAGATTGATTTTCAGAGTGGTTATATGAGTCTACAATCCTACCACCTCTTTCACCACATCCTCTCCAACATGTGTTGTCACCTGAGATTTTGATCTTAGTAATTCTGATTGGTGTAAGGTGGAATCTCAGGGTCATTTTGATTTTACATTTTTCTTATCACTAAACACTTTGAACATTTCTTTAGGTGCCTCTCAGTCATTTGAGATTCTTCAGTTGTGAATTCTCAGTTTAGTTCTATATCCCATTTTTTGATTGGGTTGTTTGGCTTTTTTTGGTGATTAACTTCTTGAATTCTTTATATATTTTGGAGATTTAGCTCTCTGTCAGATATCAACAACTGGAAGTGCCCAAGTAAAAATGCCTCAGTCCCACTTGGGAGAGAGAAGAAAGCAATCACAAGTGGGGAGGGAGGAAGAGACTTAGGAGGGAAAGTGGACAGGGGAGGGGCAGGGAGTGGGGGAGGAGAGGTTAACCTGATTTGGTATTGGGTGAGGGAAAAGGTCTGAAGCCCTCAGGGCCAGCAGAAAGAATGGAAACAGGCAACCTCAGGAAATAGAAGGTTGGTGGGGACCCTCCAGAATGCACCAGAGACCTGGGAGGTAAGAGACTCTAGGGAATCATAGGGAGGGAACTTAGATGAAATGCCTAATAGTAGGGAAAGGGAACTTATAGAGCCCACCTCCATCAGGAAGACAGGGCATCAAGTGAGGGATGGTGTTGTCATCACACAGTCACATCTCTGATCGATAATTGTTCCTGTCTGAAAGAATTACAAAGATAGAAATGGAGAGGAGCCTGAGGAAAAGAAGGTTCAGCAACAGGCACAAAGTGAGATCCAGTTCAAAGGGAGGTCCCAAGGCCTGACACTATTACTGTGGCTATGGAGATCTCACTAAAAGGGACCTAGCATAATCACACTCTGGAAGACCCAACAAGCAGCTGAAAGAGTCAGATGAAGATATTTGCACCCAACCAAGGGACAGAAGCAGCTGACTCCTGTTGTTGAATTAGGGAAGGCTGAAAGAAGCAGAGGAGAAGGGCAATCCTGTGGGAGGACCAGCAGTCTCATTTAATCTGGACCACCGAGATCTCTCAAGCACTGGACCACCAAACCGACAGCATACACCAGCTGATATAAGGCCCCCAATACACTTTCAGTAGAGGACTTCCAGGTCTGTGTTCATTCAGAGATGATGCACCTGACTCTCAAGAGACTGGAGACCCCAGGGAGTTTAGAGGTCAGGTAGGGTGGGAAGTGTGGGCATCCAGGTGGAATGGGGGGTGGGGGGGGAGGTGTGGGATGTGGAGCAGTCAGAGTGCAGATGGTCGGGTAGGAAATGGAATGTAGAGTGTAAAAAATAATTTAATTTTTTAAAGAGGAAAAGAGACTAGCTTATGACTTCATATTTGAATTGATAGTAATCTAAACCTTAGAAAGACATTTTGTGCCATTTGACATTGCAAAGTTCAATTCTAGTACACCTTGTCTTGGAAGGAATCCAAAATGTAGAAAATGTTCAGCTGCTTTATAAAATTAGTTAGGTTAATTTAGATTTTGTTATATAAATGACAGCAGAGTCAAAAACCACACATGGCATCTATTCAATTAGGACAAACATGAACCTTGAAGAAAATTGCTTCCTTTTTTCAATTTTTTAATAATCTCTTTTCTGGCAACCATCCCTTCTCATCTCTTATAAAATGGATATTTCAAAACAGAGAATACTCACATCCTATAGCAGTGAGGTTACAGTCATCTTCAAGTAGATACAATGTGCTTCCACTTAAGTAGAGTGTGGTAGGACTAGGTAGGCATGGAGAAGTGCCTTTTGCTCCTCAGCTATATTTGTTTGTGGAAAAGCTGTTCGATTTATGGTAATGCTATTTGGAACAAAACATGATGATAACATTAGTATTAATCACAAGACAAACAGATCATAAAATTTTACATAAGACATCATGGAGTTTAAAATGAAAATACTGCTATAGCGATGCCTAAATTTGGGTTGGGAATGAGATTTCAGGTGGCTTGCTGTAGTTCATCCCTGTAGTTTGCTTCATGTCCTACTTCCAAGTGTCCATACTTTTCTCTTTGTAAATCCATTAGATGAATAAATTATTCTTTGTCAGAATATATAAAATGAGATTTGGGAAGGGACATATTGACTTCATTTTTGCATCTTACTGTGTTAAAATTTGCAATAAAGTTGAGTCTTTCCATAACTGTTAATGGTGACAAGTCCAGTATAGTCATATCTTGTGTGCTGCAGAGAGCCTGCTGGCTAAGAGGAGAAGGGAGCTGAGTTTTCTTTGTGCATGGGAACAATGATTTTCTCTTTTAGACTGTGACAAGTGTTGGTGAAGACACAAAACAATTTTCAGCACTACTATAGCAGAGAGCCAAAGTCATAGTCAGAGAGGTCTTGAACTCATTTTAGTCATTAAGAGTTTGATATATTAGTCAAATATGATGACTTAAAATATATAAGATTTTGAAGATGCACCATCTTTAGTTACTTAACAAAGAAGGCCTCAAAGAGAAGTATCCATTGCTTGTCAAAAGGATCAAATTTCTGGACTGCTTTCCATTGCTGCACCCTTACATGTACAAATTACACTAACTGACTACAGAATGCCATCCCAACTGGAATGTAGTATATTGTGAAAGAATATCAAAAGCTTCTCATTTGCAAGTATCATGCTGGAATTATCTTTTGCATTTGTCTTTATGTTTTTTTTATATTGAACAAAATTATAATCTGCAAGTAATAGGCAGCCTTATAGCACTTCTTAATTCTTAGTTTGTCAGAGCCTGCCCATACATACTCACAATCCTCTCCTCATCTCTGTACCTCCACTCAACCCCAGCCTCATCCCTATTTGTACCATTCTATCTCAATATGCTCCTTCAATATTCACACTGTGTATGTTCTTTACTCTGTCCACCCTCATTGTTTAAACATGTCTTCTCTTTTTATCGGCCCCTTTCTAGTTCCCTAGCCTTTAGCCCTTCTCCATCCTACATATTTTATCCCGATTAGTTGGTATATAATTTAGATAATTATCTCAAACAATCTCTCATTGCATGGAATAAGAATATGCCCTAAGTTTAAAGACTGCATATCCCAGAGTATGTTCTGGACAACTAGGGTTCCTAAAAGCCTTCATTGTTAAAATATACTTAAAATGATACTCCAAATTTCTTTCAAAAGAAAACACTTAACCTGATATCCCAAAAGTAATTTTGAATAGCTTATTCTCTGCTATTTTTTCATGGAAACACACTTTGATGCATATCTAGCTAGTGTTTGTTGTGATTTATATTGGGAAAGTAATATTTCTTCCTTTGTTTATTAGCTTAGGTCAACCACATAGTTTGTCTCACTAGCTATTTTTTTTTCAGTAAGTGATTTTTCTACTCAAATTTCTAAACATAGAAGCAGAGGCTGTAATATCCAACTTTATGTGCATTGTTGAGTACAGGACATAACCAGCTTAGAAGTTTCTTAAAATCATCCAGTTCACTCAAAAAGGCCATCTCCTGTCCACATCTTACCTTGTATTACTGAACATTGCTGGGTATTACTTCAGGATATTTCTTGTGTCTTTTCTTCTTTTTCCTGCAGTTTAGAGCACAGGGCTTCTTTCTTTCCATCAGCTTCCAAGGAACAAAATACAAACAGAATACAAATATGTAAAAAAACAACAAAGTATATGATGTTTTCATTTCTACAGTCCCATAAACCAGCATTAATGTGTAAATACTGTCAGTGAATTCAGAAGGAAATATCTATGGAAGTTATACAAACATGACAGCAACTATAAATGGGAATAATGTCAGATCTGTAAAATGTTGATCATAAAATGTTCAGAGTATATGGTAATGTGTACATAAATTATGAAAATAAAAATTTCAATAAAACAGTTTAAAAATTGCCTCATTGAAATGTTTTGTCACTGAACTTAATATTCTTCAGAATTAACTTTTCTGAAATAAACTAGAACTTTAGCAAAAGTCTTATAATTTTAATTTATTTGGAAAGCAAATGTGCATATCTTTTCTATAAGTCTTCTGAAGAACCTAACATTAGACTTTTTTAGTTCTTATTTTTGAGAATTCTTCTTCTTCTCTCTCCCACTCCATGTATCTAGTGCCCCCATTCTCTCAATTCATCATCTCTTATTTTTTTATTATTCCATAAATATGTATATACATATACATATACACATAGCCTACAAATTCCACTTACTCTTGACCACTATATATATATACTTGTATACCGCATAAGATTTCTCAAAATACCTGTATTCAGCCTCATCTGATCACAAATCAGGCTCTACATAGCTCCCTGTGGGTCATCTGGGCTTTCTGGTTTTTTGGTTTTTGTTTGTTTGTTTGTTTGTTTTGTTTTGTTTCCTTTTATATTTTTTTTTTCTTTTTTTCAAAACAAGGTTTGTCTGTGTAGCCCTGGCTGTCCTGGAACTCACTCTGTAGACCAGGCTGGCCTTGAACTCAGAAATCTGCCTGTCTCTGCCTCCCAAGTGCTGGGATTAAGGTGTACGTGCTCCACCACTGCCTGGTCCCTCTGGGCTTTCTGAATAAAGTAAACTTCTCAAAGACAAGGGACACCACTTATTAAACTCCAGCATTTGGCATAATTCCTGGGCACATGAGGCACTTCATACTTATTGTGCTTGGAGAGCATCTCCAAGGGCCCTCGAGGAGAGGAAACAAGCTAAAGGAAAGATAATATAAGTATTGGCCATATTTACTGCCATATACATACAGTAAATATGTGAAGAAGCCACCTATGTGCAGAGAAAGGAGGAATATATATATAAGAGCCGAGTACTTGAGATCAGGAAAGCTTTCAGAACGTAACTGGAAAAATCCAAAAAACCCTCCATTACTAATCCTTTATTACCTGTAACTCTTCCAGTAGGGATAAAACTTTGCAGTTTTCCCACAACCACACTTGCATGTTACTTGGATGTGTTGCTAGGCAAAATTTGTGTAGTTAACAATTTGGTTACAGTTTCATTTATATAACTCCCAAGTTATGACTAGAGGACACTATTTTCAGCAGGTATCCTGGCTCTCTGCTTCTTACAGTCTTTTTGCCACTTTGTCTATGATGTTTCCTGAGCCTTAAGTCTAGGAATACCTTGTAGTTGAAACATCAGAGGTTGGAATTCCCATCATCTATTCTTTGTGTTTAAGGCATTGAACCCTCTCCTAGTCTCCTCCTGATACAGAAGGACTCTTCTTTGATGTGCAGCAAGAGCTGTACTTATATGTAGCTGTAAGGGTAAATATTGAGACTACTAATACAATATATTGTTTGAGGCAACACCAGTAGTTTGTTGTCCTCCTGCATCTGTATCCTCTTCAGATATAAGAAATTGACTAAATTTACAGTACTAGGCATGAGTCCCCAATTGTGGATTATCCCCAAGATAAAATGCCACAATGTCCTCATTGAACTTAACTTTTCAGTCTTGCCAGACTTGTGTGTCATGAGCTTCCATGTGAATTATGACTATTAGTTGCTTTACTCCCTTGGCATTTTGCATAGCACCATCAGATACTATGAAAGTTAGCCCCTGCTGAGGATAGTTTCTCACTTCTGATAATACAGATGTTATAAAATCTAAGTAGATATGCCACCATATATCTTTCATTAACAAGGACAATTATAGTAATGCATAATGAGACATATTTTAATTAATAAAGTAAAGATTTTTAAAATATTCAGATTTCTAAAAAGTTTGATGTCTTTGTCTTTTTGATGTTTTATTCTTGAAAATATTCTTTTCCTAATATTACTTCTCTAGAGAGTACTCATGTAGCTAATGAGTATTTCTTTTATGTTCACACTAAATACACTGGTATTTAGTATCATGAGAAACATGTTTTAAAATGACATTAGTCTCTATAAAAGTACTTGAAGTAAGAAGAATATTATATGATGATGATGATGATGATGATGATGATGATGATGATGATCCTTGTTTTAGACTATTATTGGTCATGTATTTCCCACATATATCTTAAATTAATAAGATGAGTTAACTCTTGGAATTACACTGTAAAGAAAACACTGTACTTTGAACATTTGAGTAAAATTTCAAACTCTATATACCTAGTAAATATTACACTTACATTTGTTTGAAGCTATTTGTTTTGCTGTTGTTTTGGACTTTATGGTAACCAGCAGGGTTAAATGTTAAGAACAAAAGGAAGAGTGCTCAAGGGAACAAATAGAAACAAAACAGGATGTTTTCACTCCTTCTCTAGTGTGTGTGTGCGTGTGTGTGTGTGTGTGTGTAAATTTCCAGTGTTTCAAGCAAATATTCTACCATTGAATTGTCCTATATTATGCATCAAAATCTAATTCTTCAAAAGATCTCATACATCATGTCATCCTTCAAAGACTCTATGACTTTCTGACTCCATCTGGATTCTCCCTTATGAGAGCTTATTAAATTGTGGATGCTTTACATTCTTCACTATTACTTGCTTCCTCTTACTAGCTCCTCTACATACATGTTCATGGTGTCATGTTTGTACAAATGTCCATTAAATTCTAAGGACATTCCTATGGTATGATTTGTCCTTCCTTCAATTTATTCTCACATCATTCAGACACTTAACAAACACCTTCTGCATTCTATTTAAGCCTGTTCTTCTTCATAGCATGCCATTCTCATGTTTACCTACCACATGTCACACATGGTAGATCTTCAGGGTTAACAAGTCATCTTTGCCTGACAGGATCAATAATGTACTGAAAATTACTTCACAATTGCATTGAGAGAACCATACATTACAGAAAGATTTTATACAGAGCAAATTTATTTTGATAATCAGATTTCATTGATAACTTGCCTTAAAAACTAATGACAATCTACATATGGGGTATATACTAGTTATGCTTAGTGTATAGAGAGACCATATTAGTTATATTTAGCATGTATAGGATGTTATATGTTAATTTTAAATAGAGATGTTCATGTCTCATCTACAATATTTTGCTAATGTTTTCTAGGAAGGAAATTACTTCATAATTTATTATAATTCTTGTTTGTTCTTTTAAATGGTATTTTATTTTTTACTGGCTAGTTTCAAATATGTATTAATATAAAATGTCAAAAATAAAAATATACTATAACAGATTATTTTTGTGTTGCATTAAATTTCTAAAACATGTAATTATTTCATATTTACTAATTAATAAGAAAAGAAATAATTATTTTCCAATTCAGTAACAATATATTAAATATACTTATGTTTATGGCCCAAAAGATTGTCTGTGCATACTTATGTACAAAAGGTTGTCTGTGCTAAGATGGCTTAATATATAAACACCTAGAGATAATTATGTTTAGAAAAGATATACCTGCTAGAAGAAGCAAGCCTCTGAACATTACTGATCCGTTAGGAAACAAAACGCTCAGAAATCCACCTGCCTCTTCCTCCCAAGTGCTGGAATTAAAGGCGTGCGCCAAGACAGCCAAGGCTACACAGAGAAACCCTGTCTCGAAAACAAACAAACAAACAAACAAACAAAAACAAAAGAAAACAAAAAAGAAACAAAACACTGTTTGTCGCCTTGTTTATAAACCAAGGCACTTCTTTCCTTCAGCCAGCCTTTCCCACAAGGGCCATTTGATTTTCAAGAGGGATTTTATTATTTCTACTAATTTGGAGACTACCTTTGTCTCTTAGTCATATGATTTCCCATCCATCTCTAAATTTAAAGTAGATAAGTTTTATCCTTATTCAATTTAATTACCAGCTCCAATATAAAAAGAAAAGACTTCCAATGTGGGGCAGTGGTGTGTTCAGACAACCTGGGCCTAGTTGAGAACAGGTCTGGAACCCCGGAACCCCAGTGAGCAATTTCTACCTGCAAGGGACAGAAGGAGTTCTGACATGACTCCTGGGTCTCTGGCTCCTGTTTCAGTCCCAATCTCCCACAACTGCCCCCACAGGAGATGTGTGTTCTGTCACGTAGACAATGCCCCAAACTCCTAGCATTCCAGCTGGATCCTACCCCAATATTCTGACCATAGCCAGGTATGCCCCATCCCACAGACAGATAGCCCCGCTTCACAATATAAGGGGCAGTTTACCCCCTCCTCCCTCTTTTGCTCTCTTGCCCTCCCCTCTTTCTTGCTTTCTCTCTGCTCTCTTCTTTTCTTGTCCTCTCTCTTCCTCTACTCTCCTCTCTTTCTTCTCCTTTCTCACTCTCTCCACATGGTCATGGTCAGCCTCTTCTCTCTTTTCTATAATAAAATCTCATGACTATGCATTGCCTCCTTTTAACTAACACACCGTGCAGCCCCAGCAGCAGCAGCAGCAGTGAGACCCGGACTCACATTCCAAGTTCAGGTTCTATTCTTCAGTACCTACAGAAATTTCTTAGTGTCATGTTATGTGCATCACCTCCCTTGTTCTAGTGCCTCCAGCACCTCTTGCCTAGCATCCATTAACCACTTACTAAGGACAATGGTTGTTTCTAGTGACGTCAACTGAAAAAGTCAATGTGTTTGCTCTCATGGGAGTACTTCCGAGATAGTTAAAGTACATGCCCAAGTGCTCCTTCAATGTACATTGGAAATACAATCTCTAAATAGACCCAAGGAGGTAGTCACAGTAGACCCCTCCTGATCCAATGCTTAGAGTTTAAAGGGGACACAAGATTACTAAATATAGACACCAAAGCAACAAACCATAGTTTCAATGATGACTGCAGGTTCTTCATATGCTAGATTTCTATAATATTTGTGTATGTTACTACCTAAAATTTTTGTCTCCATGCAGAAATACACAAACTATTGGAAATTAATTTGCTTGTTGCCACACGCTATGTGACTTGCCCTAATATTAATTGAGAAGTTTGATGGAAAGACCTAATTCTGGACATAAAAGATGAAAAATATTAGGGGTATGCAACAGAGTTGCATCAAGGTTATGTGTTCAAAGGTGGAAGACAAGTCAAAGTGGCAGTTAATAAGATTATTCAGATTGAATTAGGAACAAGCTTGTAAGCAATGTAATGAATCAGGCACTAGTAGCTGTGTTGTTCCTATAAATATAGCTTTCTAAAAAGAAAGCTATGTATATTGAGATAGTCATACACATTTGAGAGCCTGTGGTATTTCATCAGGCAACTGTCACCAGTGTACAGGTAATCTTATCATGGTATGTATGGGAATCTGAAAAAAAAAAGTTTTTGTGGTCCATATTTTGGAAATCACAGATACAAACTCAAAACAATGAGCAACTATCATCTTATTACTGAAAACAATCCGTGGTTAATAAAATGTATCACAATCAAATGCCTATTGACCCCAAAGAAGTTTGGTATTACACACACTACAAAATGTTCTAACAATAGTGGAACATACCTTTAATTCCAGCACTTGGGAGGCAGAGGCAAGTGGATTTCTGAGTTCGAGGCCAGCCTGGTCTACAGAATAAGTTCCAGGACAGCCAGGGCCACACAGAGAAACCCTGTCTCGAAAAACCAAAAAGAAAAAAGATGTTCTAATGTTCTAACAGAAAATTTATTAGCATTGAATATGGCAAGAAAAGAGATGCAGACTCTGAAGCTCTGGCCATTTCATCGGCCAGTGCTTGATGGAGACTGGACAATTTCACAAATAAAGGAAAGAAGAACCAACAAGAAATAAGCAATCTTCATGACAAAAGTGAGTTTACTTTGAATTTTGACGAGAGTTGGGTAAAGCCACATATGTAATCAAATGAGGAATGGAGACCAAATTGCTTCAAGCTGTGAACAAGGAAGTCCTCATGGAGAGGCTGTTGACTTAAATTTTAAAACTTTCTACTTAGAAAAAATAATATCTCTCTCCTCTCCTTTCATTTATTCTATCTTCTCTCACTGTCCTTCTTTCTTCTGCTTCTGTTCCTCTTTCTCTCCATTCTACTGTATTATCCTTTTCACTAACTCCCAAATAGGCATAGTGAGGATTTATGTTTGCTCTTATAGCTGTGATAAACTATCACAGCTTGTATTTCATCTACCAGGAGAGTATGTGGTACAAAGTACAGATACATATATTTCTGTTACATGACCAAGTGAATACTCTTCTTCTCTTACACTTGGCTCTATCCTGATGACTGTGCCATAAGTTTAAAATACCTTAATTTAAAGGCTATTTAAAACACCTTATCTACCAAGCATAACAAATGAGTACACTGCCGACTGCAGATCATTACTTTCGTAATCACCTCACTGTCTGGAAACTATGGCTCATCTCAGTTGACAAGAATCATGGAAAAAGGTTGCATATCATATTTTAAAAATTATTCTGTTAAATGGACAGAGTATCAAGTTGTCCTCAAATAGATGTGTCAGTTCTCAGGGTAGTGCTGCTTTCAGACTTCTAAGAAAATATTTGTGCAGTTGTCAGCAGTGAAAGAAGAAATGAACTAATGCTTAAATTCTGGAAATTCTTTCTGTGGAGTTCATGCACTTCCAAAACTCATTTCCTCATGAGTTTCAGTTTAAATGCTGTGTGAAAAATGGCATTTCTATACCATAACTCCGACCTCAAGCACAGGGACCATCCCAGAAGAAGAGATAAAATGATTCGTAGACACTGATAATGGATTTCTGCAATGAAACAGTGTCTTCTGGCCATGACAGAAGGCTGCACTCATGAACTCACAGTGGCTGTTATTGTAAGCACAAGGTCAAGGCAGTCAGCATTCCACTACGGAGAGGGAAGGGGCTCATGAATCAGGACCCCTAGCTAAGGAGCTTTTGACATCTCATGGTTTATAGAGAAAGGAAGAAGTAATTTCCATTAAGAGTGAGGTTCCTGGTAGATGAACCATACTTCAGGGGATGACTCACACCTATGTGTACACAATTGATCTCAGTTGGTTAAAACTTTAAAACTTTAAAAGAAGATAAGAAATCAGGAAAAGTTAGTAGATGAGTGACTGACAGCAGTTAGGGGGACAAATAGGCTGAATAGGATCAAATTACATTGCATGTATGTTTCAAATCGTATCAAAATATCAAATATTTTATCATATAATTAATAAAATATTTCATTTTAAATGAATAAAAATACAAAATTCATGCTTAGTTTCCACTCAATGCATATGTCTTCATTCCACTCTAAAGTTTAAAAGACTAGAGCTATGTTGTCTTAATAATCTAGAGCACATGAATTGTATTTTCGAGACCTAATTTGTTATGTGTATATTTATCTAAAAACAATTGTCATGACTCCAATTGTACCTATCCCTAGGACATGAACAGACAATGTCAATATTTCAGCCTTTGTTTTTAGCTGCAATGAAATTTAAGTAGGATTTTAAAAACACTACTTTTTTTTCCTTTTTTTATTTAGATGTTATCTTTATTTACAATGTCTCCTTTCCCAAGTTCCCCTCCAAAAAAATAAAAATATAAATAAAATAAAATAAAACAAAAACTAAAACAAACTCCTTTTCCCTCCCCCCTCCCCCTCCCCCTGTTCACCATCCCACCCCTTCCTGCTTACTGGCTCCGGCATTCCCCTACACTGGGGCACAGAACCTTCACAGGGCCAAGCACTTCTCCTCCCATTGATGACCGACTTGGCCATCCTCTGCTATACATATGCTGCTGGAGCGATTAGGCCCCCACTTCTAAAACTGATTGTTTTGGCTGTGAGCATCTACATCTGTATTGGTCAGGCCCTGGCAGAACCTCTCAAGGGACAGCCATTCCAGGCTCCTATTAGCAAGTACATCTTGCCCTCACCAATCATACGGGTTTCGTGTCTGCTGTTGGGATGGATCCTTAGGTGAGATAGTCTCTGGATGGCCTTTCCTTCAGGCTCTGCTCCACTCTTTGTCCCTGCATTTCCTTTAGATAAGAACATGCCAGAACTTGACCAATACAGATGTGGATGCTTTCAGCTAACCTTTGGACTGAGCATGGGGACCACAATGGAGGAATTAGGGAAAGGACTGAAAGAGCGTAAGGGGTTTGCAAGCCCAGAGGAAGGACCACATTATCAGTGAACCAGAGCTCCTAGAGCTCCCAGGGACTAAATCACCAACCAAAGAATACATGTGGTAGGACCCATGGCTCCAGATACATATGTAGCAGAGGACTGCCTTATCTGGTATCAGTGGGACTGGAGTTCCTTGGACCTATGGAGACTTGATGCCCCAATGTAGGGGAATGCTAGGGCAGTGAGGCAGGAGTTGGTAAATGGGTGAGGGAGCACCCTCATAGAAGGAGGTGGTGGTGGGTGAAATAGGGGGTTGCAGAGGGAAAACTAGGAAGAGGGATAACACTTAAAATATAAACGAATAAAATAACCCTTTAAAAACAACTGATTTTTGTAAAATCATGGTGAACTAGCGGTTAGGCCTCCATTGCTGTTTTCTATCAACTTGTTTATTATTTGTATGGTTTGTGTGACAAAATATCTATTCAAATATTTTGTCCACTTCTTTTATTTTTCTTTTTTGAGGGGAAGTAGACTGTTCATATAAGTTCACACAAAACTTGGCATTGAAATAAGGAGTCTCCTTAAGCTGCTTCTCTAATTTATTATATTTTAAGGTTTTTATTTATTTTTATTTTATTAGCATAAGTGTTTTCCCTGAATATGTCTGTGTACCACATCCCTGCATTGCCCATGGATATCAGAAGATGGCATAGGGTCCCTGGAATCAGTTACAAGTATTTGTAAAGCTGTCATGTGATTACTAGAAACCAAACCTGGGTTCTCTTTAAGAGCAACCATACTTTATCACTGACCTATGTCTCCACTTCCTCCCATTTATTTTTTATAGACTCTCAGGAAATATGGAAGGTATCTGTCAGCTAGGCTGGCTGGCCACCAACCCCAGTAATCCTCCTTAAGAAATTTGATAATGTTATAGATGTACACAACTGAGTTATGCATGATTTCTTCTAGATCCAAACTTAGGTTTCTTTCCCACATGGAAAGTACTGTACAGTATAAGTCTTCCCACAGCTCTTAAGTGTTTTTATCCTTATTACATTTAACTCCAAGGCTATGTGGTATACTCCTTACAAATAAAATCCAAGTAGTTTTCTAAATTTGATTACTTTCAAAGTTGAAATTGATATGTCTATACTTGGCAATTCTATGAAAAGTCTAGAGTTTGTGAATTTTATGTAAATATAGTAGAAATATTGAGGATGAAACGCTGTAGTTTTTTTTAATTTTCGGATATAATGTGTTTTTCTTAGGATTTTTTCTGAAATTGTAACTTGGCTTTATAATCTTCGGTATGAAAGTCTGATATTATGTTTTTGAGTACTTGATTGTTTTTTATTTTGATTCATAGTTCATTTCTGTTCATATTTTTCTTAGAAAAAATGTGACTTTTTTTTTGTATATTGATCGTGTACCCTGAAACCTTTCTAAACTCACTTAGATTTAGTACTTTTAAGTTTTCTTTATTATACTGTTTATTTTTACTTTTCAACTTTTATATTTTTGCATTTTTCTCTATTCTTAGTAGCTAGAACTTCTAATTTTGAATAGCTAAAATTAATCAGTTATTTCTAAATACAAAATAACTTCCTCTAACTTATCTACAATTTTAACATTTTTTAATATGTGTACTAGTTCCATGGATTTAAGAAGATGCCTATAGAGTTTTACAAATGCAAAATAACATAATGACTAATATTAGAGAAAATAGTACCTAATATTACAACTTTATGTCACATGGAAGAATATAAAATATACAAATACTTAATATTTTATATGATTATCAGAGAGCATAGTAAAAGTAATATCAATGTCATTAACAAATTATTTGGGAGAGATCAGAGACAGACTGAGAGACAGGCAGAGAAGAGAGAGAGACAGACAGACAAAGAGAGATACAGAGACAGAGATAGAGAGATAAAGAGAGACACACAAAGAGAAAGAATGTAGAGGTCAGGTAAGACAAGCTTTCCCTGAGGATCTTCTATGGCTCTGCTGGAACTCTGTTTAGACCAGCCTGCCTGGGAGCCCAGAGACATTGCCTGCCTCTGTCTCCCAAGTTTAGAGATTAAATATGTTTGCCAAAACACTTGGAAAAATCAAAGTTTCTTTTAAAAAATTATTGTATGGACACATAAGCTCTTTTCAAATATCCTTTGTATGAGAAGATTTTGTCTACTCACCTTGTTCTTAAGAGCTGCTAATCTGTATATCAGAATCAGACCTTGCAAGGCTTCCTCTCCTGTAGATGCAGAGTGATTCCCTCCACTCTCTCGAGTTATTTCTGGTTCATATCTTCCTTGGGAGGTTGGGGACAAGAGGGTGTAAAATATTATAGCAAACTGTGGCCCCAGGAGAAACAGAGGAATAAAGAAAGGTATTGGTTTTTTTGTGTATGTGCTTGTTTGTTTAAGTTGTGCTTTGTTTTGAATCATTGTTTTTTTTTTCTGTTGTTGTTGTTGTTGTTTGTTTTTGCCTCTTTATTTTCTAAGGAGAGAAAAAGAAATAAAGCGTGGATTTTGAGGATTTGGATGTTGGGAGGATTTGTGAACAGATGGGGGTGGAGAAACCATGGTCAGAATATACTGTAT
>JADRCD010231231.1:0-15160 GCA_019843815.1 Montemys delectorum
TCACCCTTTCCCAATCCCCTTATCCTCCCCAAATGCTGCTCCCCTATGAGCCTTACTTTCTGAGCCCTGCACCCTATTTCTTGTGTACTAGGGTTTATCCCTACAAGAATATACTCCTGTATTTGAAAAGGAAGCATTCATAAACATCATGACATTGTTACTTGTAATCTAGTAGCACAATTAGTACGCATGCTCATCAGATGGAGAGACAGTGGTGAGTGCACAAATGTCTTAGAGTTCCCATTGCTGTGAAGAGACACCATGACCAAGGCAACTCTTATAAAGGACAACATTTAATTAGGGCTGGCTTACAGGTTCAGAAGTTCTATCCATTATCATCATGGCAGGAAGTATGGTAGCATCCGGGCAGGCATGTCGGTGGAAGAGCTAGGAGTTCTACCATTTGTTCCAAAGGCAGCTAGAAGAAGACTGACTCCCAGGAAGCTAGGAGGAAGGTCTCAAAGCCCACCCCCAGTGTGACACACTTCCTCCAACAAGGCCACACCTCCTAATAGTTCCACAAACTGAGCCAAGCGTATTCAAACCACCACATTCCACTCCCTGGCCCCCATAGGCTTGTTCAAACACACGAGTCTGTGCGAGTCATACATAGCAATAGCTTAATAAAAAATACATTTAATCCAACTTTGAAAGTCCCCATAGTCTATCACAGTCTCAACAGTGTTTAAAAATCCAAAGCTCAGTCTCTTCTGAGATTCATATAATCACAACTGTAATTCCCTATAAAATTAAAATCAAAAAGCAGATCATATACCTCCAACATCACAGGGTATACATTCCCATTCCAAGACGATATAGTGAGGAAATCCTGGATAAAGGCAAAACCAAAAGCTAACTGGGGAATATCCAAACTCTGAATCTCCATGGCTGATGTCAAAGCACTCTTCAGATCTCCAACTCCTTTCAGCTTTGTTGACTATAGCACAATTCTTTCTCTTGGGCTGTTTCACTCCCTGTTAGCAACTTCTCTCACCAGATAGCTCATGTCTCTGGCATCTCTACCATCTTGAGTTGTCTCCAAGACAACTTCAACTCTACAACTTCAACTCTACAACATTGTTCCAATGTTTGGGATCTACACATGATCTTCTGGACGGGCTTAAGCCCTCCAGAATCTTGTTGACTCCACTCCACTGCTGCTGCTGTTCTTGCTTGTATCCCATGGTGCTGTCATCTCTAACACACTGCAGTTTTTCATTGCAACTAGGCTTTACCAATAGCCTCTCATAGTCCCCCTTGATTGTGCCAAGCCTCAACTTCTTTGCATGACCTCTTCAGTCCTGGGCCATCAACTGCACCTGAAGCTATACTTTCACCAACAGCATTTCCTGACCTTTTACAGTGCCCAGCTTCAGCTACTCTCCAGGATCCCGACATGCCTTCAAAATTACTAGCTGAGTGATTCTTACACATTACCAAGTCCCTTAATCTGTTTATCCCCTTGACATAGGATTCAGCTCCATTCTACTTCCTGATGCCCCTTTATTCTTTGTTTCATACATTTTGTATTTTTCTTTTCTAAGCTTGCTCCTTTTCATCAAAACATTCTTCATAAGAGTGAACTTTAGTAATCACTCAACAAAATTTATACCAGGATATTTTAAGACTTCCTTTGTCAAAGCAATAAGTCTAAATCCATTTACCTTAGCCTCAGGCAGACTTTTTGGACAAGAGCAAAAAGTAGCAACTTTCTTCATCAAAACATAAGAATGGTCTCCAAAGTTCAAATCCCCCTCAGCACCAATGTCTCCCACATTCCTACTAGGATGGCCCATTAAGTCCCACTTAAAGCATTCCATGGATTTCCAAATCCAAAGTCCTACAAAAGCCACAATCCTCCAAACAAAAGCATGGTCAGGCCTATCACAGCAGTATCCCAGTCCCTGGTACCAACTTCTGTCTTAGTTAGGGTTTCCATTACTGAGAAGAGACACCATGACGAAGGCAACACTTACAAGGGGCAACAAGCCATGTAAAATCCCAGCATAGAAAGGGAGAAGTAAGCACAAAGTCAAATTCCTAATGAAGGCGTTATTTTCACAAAGTTGTGTAACTGATACATCTATAACACAACTCCTGCACCTAAGTCTTAGGAATTTGTGTAAAAAAGGTGGGAAAGATTATAAAAGACCAGAGAAACAGGAAGCTTGCTGAAATATCAGAGCAGCTTCCCTCATGAAATTTCACTAACATGCCTGTCCAAACATAACCTGAACAATAGTATCATGTTCAACTGTCAGCAGACATGTTCATAAAAATGGAAGAAAGCTCTCAGGAGGCCTTAACCTGAGGCAATGAACTATAAGCAAGTAAAGAATGCTGAGTGTGACAGAAACTGTCTTCCCCAAGGAATAGCCCACCACTGGTGGTTCAATCCAAATGGTCAGACTGGAAACAAAGACATACAAGGACTAAATTTTTATATTTAGAAATATACTTATGTTCCTTATATATCAATACAATAATATTGGATAATATATAATAATATATATAGCAACAATTAAAGAAAAAGAGGCTATGAATTTGAAGGAGAAGAAGGGGTTGAGTACATGGGAAAGGCTGAAAGGAGAACATTATATAATTACAGGATAAGTTAAAAAAATAAAAATTTATAAGAAACATTTGCAATTGATAGTTGCCGGGGAAAGGAAAATTTGCTTTCTGTGGAGTGACTCCAGGTATATGAACCACAAGGAAGGACAGGCCCATGCTAGGAGTAGTTGGCAAATGGAAAGTAAATTGTGCCCGAGTGCCCATGTATGGGCATGCATGTGTGTGTGTGTGTGTGTGTGTGTGTGTGTGTGTGTGTGTGTGTATGTGAGTGTGTGTGTACATGTGTCTGTGCCCTCCCCCTTTTTTTGCTTTTTTTCAAGAGAGAGAGAAAAACATGAGTTGGGTAGGTAGGAAAGGAAATATCTGGGAGAAGCTGAAGATTTGGAAAGAATATGATTAAAATTTATCATATGAAAATTTGAAATAAATACATTTTCAAAAAGATTTACGAGCAGTAAATCATACAAAGTGAATACCAGGTAACACAGTCATAGAATACTTTGCATATAAATCAGAGATATGGGAAGCCAACACATATAATTATTAAAATCTAGCCTGATATAAAGGAAACCCATGTTAAGATTAAAGTCTGGGTGTTCATTCTAGCAACAAGATACAAAGATGTACTAACAAAAAAAAAGTCTTTTACGTGAAATATATAAAATATGGCATCATATACAACAAATCTCTCTTAAAATGAATAGTTGAAACAATTTTACGTTTTTATATAATTATATTTTATACATGGGGTCAGGGGAGTATGGGAGCAACTGAAAACCGAGCACAGTAGCCCAATATGAGGCCTGGCTTCGTTTATTTTTTTTTTTCTAAGCTTATAACTTAGTTTTTGCAAGCTATATGGGCACAGGCACTTAAAGTGTGGGCTTTCAAATTGTGAACTAAAACTCTTGCAATCACAAAGTATGAGTATTTGAAGAGCTCCGAGGTTAAAGCATGAGGCATGGTTTGAAAGAAAACCCTAAGGAAATTGCCCCATAGCTAATACAAACGGATGAGGATTGTGAAGGAAATTTTAAGAGATAGAGAAGTAAAGTAAGGTCTGCTGCTATGTATTGATTTGGACTTCCAGAGGAACCCAGTGAGAATGGAGATGGAGCTGTGTTGTGTAGTAAAATTAATCCTGAGGCTTAATGGCTATCACGGTAGTTGAAAGTCAATGATTGATAGCTTTGTGAATCCAAGGATGTTAATCATATCCCATAACCATGTGCAACAGCCACCTTCATGAAGGGTTTTGCTCTGCACCGTTTCACGTAGCCACCATAGACGCAGGTCAAAAACATTAAATGGAGAATTCCAGAGATAGATAACTTCTAGACTTTAAATTATGCAGTATTCTGAAGAGTGAAATCTCCAGCCATGTCACTCTGCCCCTAGTTGAGAACTAAATCACCTCACTGTCAAATATCCCCATACTCTAAGCAGTCATTAGATATTCTGTGGCCATGATGATCATGAGATTGACTACTTCATGAAAGCAAGGCTTATGTCAAAATGATTCTTATTCTATTTGATAATGGACTCAACAGACAAAACTATAAATGCTGGTAGTGCTATGACAGTGTACTGTGACAAGTATTCTATTACCAGTTATCATTGGTCATTTTATATGCACATGACTCATAAAGTTAAAAACCATTAAGATAGGTATACACACATAGGAAGATAAAATACTATCTAGTAAATACATGTAATGACCAAGGCACATAAAACAGTGTGGAGGGGCTAAAAATAAGCTAGAACTTAAGACTTAGATAAAAGTAGCAGTTAATTCAGGAGATGTGTAATCATGCTTGAAGAATTACAATCCAAAAGGAGATCTTAGTATTAAATTCAAACTTCATTAAATTAAATGGTATATTACAATGTGGATGACTACACAGAATAATAATAGTGTATGAATTTCCAGGAAAAAAAAGGGACCACAGTATGGAATGATATGAATGTACCAAAAAAACCCTCAAATGATCATATATTAACAGAAAAAATAACATTTGAAACAGAAAGAACAATGTAAAAGCACCAAAAATTAAGCAATTGTAACAAAAACAATTGGTCTAAAATGTCTAGCTTAAAGGTAGAAATGATTAAAACAGACTGAAAAATAAAGTTCTAGGTCTTTACCAAAATATCACAGAAAGCTCAAAGACTTCGAGACATTTAAGATAAAAAGCTAGGTAAGAACTGTCCATGTTAGACTCATAAGCATCACACTGCATGTGGGAAGCTCTTGAAACTGCCAGGGTCAGTGGGTAGGTTCACCATAGCAGTGAGAGGTTTTAGCATCTCTTCTATAAACTAACCGGACAGATAATAGTGAGTGTAGAGAAAAGAGAATACAGAACCTCAGAGTGTTTGATTTAACTGGGAAAATTAATTCCTAGGAGAAAATGGCTCATTAAGGATCACTTAACATTATATACATTATGTGTATAGCAATCCAAGATCAAAGATGCTTTGTCTTCTTAAGCACACAATAGGTCAAAAGCAAATATCATCCAATATCAAAAAAAGTCATGATTATAAAGTTCACAGTCCCTGTCCACAGTGCAATTAATTTAAAATCAACAGCAAGACCACACCTCAGGGACAGAAATCCAATGAATTGTGGCTGGAGACTGGGGGGACAGACTCAGAGACTGATCTCAAAAGGGCATGAGGAAATTTTTCCAGGGTGATGAAGATGTACTTGAAATTAGTAGTAGATTCACAACTGTATATACTTTTCAAAAGTCATCAAACCATACACTTCAATGAGTAAATTCTATCATATGTAAATTATACTTCAATAAGCTTGATTTTAAGAATAATCAATGGCAAGTAATAACTTTCAAAAGTCTCATGCATTTAGATTTCAAAACTAAGAGTGGAAGTTAGAAAATGCCTAGAATTGAATCATGAAATGTAACAAATGCAGTTGGAAACAAATATATAATACTTGCATTAGAAAGTAACAGTGGCTGAAAAGGCATAAATAATAATAATAATAATAATAATAATAATAATAATAATAATAGTAATAAATTCAAAGGACTTAAAAAAGAGAAATGCAGGAATCAACTGGATAGAAGACAAAAGATACACTCGGAGTGAATTAACAGAAAGAAAAGATGGTCCTATGAAAAGTCTAAATAAAGCTGTAGGTTCTCAGCAGGAAATATTGGCGAGGGTACAGCCAAATATTGGAGATGAAAACTGGGGAGAAGTAGTTTGAAGAGAAAATTTAAAAGCATGTTAATAAATTTGAAATTTTATGCAAATTAAATTCCTAGAACTAATAGCTCATCAAAAATTGCCTAGTTATACAATAACTGAATGGAGCTATCACTACAAAGGGTATTAAGTCATAAGTTTAAAGTCTACTCTCAGGTAAAGAATGAAGCCAGAAATTTCTACAGGACAACTGAAGCAAGTGCTTAAGTGTGCAATCCAGTCTCAGGTGACTTCCAGAGCACCAAAACTCAACTCACAGAACATAACCGTCATAAGGTAGCAAGCCCGGGATATCTTTAATAGCGTGAATAAGAACTCAAGAAGCCAGAACCTCCTCTGGACCTTCAGCTTTTCATGATGTGATTTCTGAAGCCCAGTTTCCCAAACATAAAGAATTCGATATAAAAATATCCGAATCATATCTTCTAGGGAGTTGGGGCATATTCCTGCTTAGTTCCGTGCTTCTCCAGCTCTGGCTCTATGTAAGAATGCATGTGTATAGATGCGCTTTCATTTGCTATGCTGGAAACTAGCAAGTCCCCACATCTGCTGTGGGTAAGCTGGAGACGTGGGATTGTTGGGAGAGCAAGTCATTCTGAGGCCTTAGAGCCAGCAGCTTCCTGTGAGGGATCTGAAGGACTAAGAGACAGGAGAGCTAAAGGCAGGAAAAGATCAATGTCTCACCTCAAGCAGTTGAGCAAGGAACTAATTCAACCTTTTTTTTTTTTTTGTCCTATTTGGGACACATCTTGGATGATGATTCCTCTACATTGAAAAGAACCATCTGCTCTATTCAGTCTACTGGTTCAAATGATAATTTCTTCCAGAAACATCCTCACAGATACTCCCAGAAATAATGTTTAATCAGCAATCTGGGCATCTTGTGGCCCAGTCAAGCTGACACATTAAATTAATCGTCATGGAAACTGAGTCTAACTATGCCCATGTTCTTAACACCATACAGATAAGTTGAGTTTATCTAGAGAGGTGTAGATGGTCACCACATCCATTCTAGTTAGAAACACAGATCAAGAACTCTTCCTTCGTCTGAACAATACGAGAGAAAAGAGGGATTTTAATAAAAATCACTATAATGTACTTTTCTTATAATAAAAGGAATCTATTTTAGAACCACTTGAAAGCACAGGTAAATAGAAAGCATTAATTTACACTTCAGTGCATCCAGTCAGAAGAAATGTCAGCAGTGCTTGCAAATCTTTCTCGCCTGTGTATTTGCAATCACCCCTCCCTTGCTTAATTTTCTTAATTGTGAAGGGGAGAAGGAAAGAGCCAACCAACTCCCCAAAGAGACTTAAATGACCCATTGATTTGGCACTCTCTGTATTCGGGCTGTGTCTATACTTTATCCATACAATATAAGAAAAGAATCACAAGCCAAGAGTAAAGTCAAAAGACTACCAGCATGACATTCTTCGTAATTTTATTCTTGAGTGCATGTTTGTAAACAAAGGCTGACCAGACATCGAAGCATGCACCAGAGCGTTAGATATTCATCTGTAAGCTCATACTGCCTCCTACCTCCCCAAGAGGATTCATGTACTGTGCCGAGTCACCTTTCACGGTCAGCGCCGCCTTCTGCCTACAACAGAGCCTTGAGCTAGGGCAGAGAAGTTTGAGATTGGCCCTGTATCCTAGCTCTCTCCCTAGTGGTCAACTCAACACAACTTAGCGTTGTCTGAAAAGGCAGTCTCAAGGGATTGCCTGGATCATATTGGCTTTCGCATGTGTGTGAGGGACTGTCTTGATTGCTAAATGAAGTATGAGATTCAGCCCACTGTGGGTGGAACCATCGCTATGCAGGTGGTCCAGGACTGCATGGGAGCTCTCCCCTTCTCTGAGGAGAAAGAGGGGGTAGGCATAGAGGTAGGGGAGGTGAGCGGGAGGGACTGGGAGAAGAAGAGGCAGGAGACGCTCCAATCAGGGTGTAAAGTAAAGAAAGGGAAAAACTTAATAATTAACTTTTAACAGGCTATCTAGGAATGGGTCTGCCAGTGAGTCAACAAGCAACATTCCTCCGTGGTTTATGGTTTCTACTTCGGCTTCTACTTGAGATCCCACCCTTACTTCCCTCAATAGTGGGCCATGACCGGAAATTGAAATAAATCCTCTCTTCTCCCAAGATGCTATTGGTCAGAATGTCTTATCACAGCAACAGAAGGAGACAAGAGCAGCTTGTGTGGGCCACTTACAGAACAGAACATCCAACACCATGAGGGTCTCGATTGTCTCCAAATTACATGCCTGTGCCCAGCGAAGTACGACATTAAAAAACAAAGTAAGGAGTAGGCTGTGATAAGAAACAGAGGAAGAACATGCACGCACGTGCACACACACACACACACACACACACACACACCAAACAAAGCAAAAAGGAGACCATTTTCTCCTGTCTGAAATACCCACATTTTACATTTCATTTTTACTCACACTAAAGTTAGGTCTCACCGCTTGCCTCCCAGCTACCGCCACGCCCACACACTACAGGTCAGCCACACTGAACTTCACATTGATGTTCAAAGGAGCCAAACTCATTCTTTCCCTAGTTGCTGCACACATGGGAATTTTACCTGAAGCCCTCTCTGACCGTCACCAGTGCTGCCCTCTGTGGGTATTCCTGCCGCATATGTGAATGCTTTCCTTTTGTCCTACCCAGGGATGAGTAGGATGTATACTGTAATGGCTTATTTCATTGTCTCTGTAGACACTAGGGGAGTAGTTATGATCAGTCCCCCCACCCCCATTACCCGGCACCTAACTCAAATTAATGAATAAGACTTGAACAAGGCAGGCTCAGATTTTCCAAGCATTTTTTATCTCATGTCCTTAATCGCTCATGCATATGAACACCCACATGCATGAGTGTTTCCTCACGTGAATTCGTGTGTGTGTGTGTGTGTGTGTGTGTGTGTGTGTGTACATGCTCACACGTACTCCATTATCTAGCTGATGTTGTTTTCAAAGGAAGTTAAACAATTTTCTGAGGACCATGCTAACTGTGTCAAGTTTTAAACAGCTAACATTTATTCAGTTCCCAGCGTATATACTAGCTCTGATTGATACACTCCACTTTTGGGAAGGAGGTTAGTCCCCCTCAGCACCCTGACTCAGTATTCACTGCACTCTTTTGTAAGAAGAAGGTAATGGCTACCCTAAACTGCAGAACCGGTGAGGGATCAAGCCAGGCTATACCTGCCATCTGACTGCTGGGATGAAGGATCAGACAACTTAAAACTGCCACCTTGGGGATTAAATTCCAGTTTCCAAATTTGGGAAGAGTACATGTATTTAAATCAAACAGCCGAGAACAGACTACAAAAGCCGGGAGGGTCTAACTGTGCATGCCCTGAAGGCAGGACGTATATTTTATTCTCCGAATATAGGGCACCGTGGAAAGATATTTTAGTGTAAGCATAGTAGAATGTACATTGTTTGAGGGAAAAGAGTATGGAGCTGGTCATGAGTTAAGTTACACAAGAATATGAGAGAAGATGTGAGGGTGGGTAGTCCTATCCAGCAGTGGAGTGTTGACAGGATCAGATCCTAAGCAACCTCCTGAAGCTGGGAGAGTTAAAAAAAAAAAAAAAAAAAAAAAAAAAGGCTCAGATTTAAGAGGCGAGGCGTTGTGAGGTAAGTGCAGGCGTGTAGCAGTGAGTGAAAAGCGCTCCTGCCTCCCTCAGATGAAGAGAGAACAGAGTCATGGCGCGTGAAGGAAGGAAATCCGCACCCACGCCTCCAATGCAACGCTCTGGTGAGAGACTGAAATCTGCCAACCCCACCCTTGCCGCCATCTTCCCTCAGCTACATCCATCTATTGGCTTGAAATGCATTGGCCCACAGAGGTATGACAAGCAGCTGGCTCTGTGTCGAGCGTGTGAATAGAAATTACAGTCCTAAGAAACTGCTGGTCAAAGGCATAGGTAGATGGATAACTTACCCCAGGCTTGGCGTGTCAGTGCAGGTGTGAGCACTGGCGTGGTGTGCATCACCGCTTTGCAGATACCCAGTGAACAGCACAGTCCACGATGAAGAGGTCCTGTTAAGACAACCGTACATTCTCTCCTGAGTCTAACGTCTCAGCACTGGATGTTAGACCCTTAGAAACATCCTACTAGCCTAGACAAATGGAATTTGTGAGCAGCCCTCGAGCTGCTTTTAGAAGCAACAGACTATGTCGTTTGCAAGCCATTCTTCTAACAAGATGCTTAAATTTCAATTTCAGCCTTTATATTGTGTGTTAGAAGACGCTAGAATGAGAGTATAACAATATTCTTCTAGTTTCGAATCTCAATTGTATATGTTATAGTGGATTTAGATCACAAGTGTAGTTACTTTATTATTTTCTAAAGCAAGCTGAGGACCACCTACCAACCTTCACTCGCATCCTGAATATTTCATAAACTGTCTTTAGCGTAATGGCCTTCATCAAATAAATCATTATTTCCAACCCCAAAGAAATGCCTCACGCTCCGCTCTGAAGACAGAGCACAAAGCCAGAGTAAAATAGTAAAGCTTAATGCTTTGAGACACCGTGGTAAGCGCAGGGGATGGGATATGGATGTGGCTGGAGAGGGAGGCGGTCACACTGTTAACATGAAAGGGTTAGTAGCACACAAAAGAAGCAGCCCTCTCCAACTGGAACGCAAAAGTGGGAAACTTTCCTATAAAGCAGCTTTAAAATGCTTTTGTTACCATGCGTGGAGGCGGCAGGCACCTAAACAGGAGGATGCTGACCTTTGCAGAAAGAGAAAGGAAATTACGGAGGCCTGGTTTTGAGTGCAATAGGGAGATGAAGCAGCCATTAACAAGGGTAACAAGCCAGGACCGGGGACAAAGCCCGCGACAATGACAATACTCCTTATCAGTTTCAGCTGTGTGGTGAGAACTTTGTGGGGAAAATCTACCTGGTCACACGCAGCCTTTCTCCATGCCTGGTATCCTGAGGCCTTCCGGCACGGTCTGCCGGCACGGAGCCCTGGAACAGCTCTAGAACGTGGATTCAACAGAACTCTGCTCAGAAGAACTCGTGGCTTGGCTGAATGTTTGCTGAGGCCATGTGAACCCTTAAGACTCGGCCAGGAGGCCCCGTATGGCTTTTGCTATGGAACTAATGGTAAGGGCAGAGACATCCATGAGCACCCATGGAACCCACAGAACGGCTATGTAGGACAAGTCTCACTCAAACACACCAGTGGCCAACACCCCAAAGAGTTCCAGGTAAAGCCCCCTAGGACAGGGGTGCAAACTCTCTCCCTGCCAAAGGCTTTCCACTACAGATGGACGCATCTCAGCAAGGAGACAAGATCCTTCCGGACAGGTAAAGTGAACAACGATGGTATTTGAACTTCAACTGAATACTTACACCAAATATCAAAGCGATTGTCTTCACAAACCCCAAGCTTTAGTGGTTTTCAGATACAGAGCTCAAAAGCAGAGGAGCATCAGTTGTAGGAAACAGTCTCTGCTGTCTCGCCATCCAAATCATCATATGTAAATGCTGACCCCTCTACAGAAAAAAAAAAAGGGACAAAACAAACAAACAACCTAACTAACTACACTATCTGAAAATGGAGCATTTGAGGTTCGGGGGCTTGCTTTCTCCCGCACGAGATCTTCATGAATATTTTAGGTGTGAATGCTCTACTTTGAGAGATTAGAGATTATGATATTACAAATTCTGAAAAAGGATGGTCACAATACTGAGGAGTTTGAAGTCTGGGCTTCCAGTGTGCGAATGCATGTGTGTGTGTGTGCATGTGTGCCTGTGTGTGCGTGTGTGCGAGTGTGCATGTGTGTGTGTGTGTGTGTGTGTGTGTGTGTGTGTGTGTGAGACGGGTGCATAGGTACACTCACAGACAAGAGTACACTCACTCTCCTCCAGAAATCATCTGACTGTGAGAAACAGAGGAGTCTTCAGACATGCATGGCAGTCAAATGTGACAATCCAGGCAATATGGAAAGATGCACTGCAGACCAGATTGACAAATACACTATAGGGTTATACTTCGGGTTTGTTTTTTCTTCCAAGTTCCTCATGAAATAGCATGAAATGTTCTTCTTCTCCTTACATTGAGCCTACTGAAGCATGGCAGACATGGGGTTTCTCACTTGGAGAACCTCTCTACATCAGAGTGATGCTAGACCCATCAGAGCAATGGGTATAAAAATACCCTTATAAATACAATTAAGGCATAAACTCACCAGTGTTCTGCTTATCCATGTGGACACCCTATCCTCACCAAAAAGCTCCCTGCCCTGTAACTTTTCTCTTCATTTCTGTCCACTTGAAGGACTGCTGTGATACATTCTACTAAGTAATAGCAATGTGCCTAGACAAGGAAGATAAATGTCCCTGGTAGAAAAGAGCCCAAAGTCCAAAGCCAACAGAAATGAAGTTAATGCAAGATCCATGATGCTATGCTGGACTCATTAAGGATGCTAAAATGTGGGTCACTTTTATTTTTTATCCCAATTATGAAAACCCTTTTGGCAGCATTGTCTGTAGAGGGCCTCTGCTTCCCCAGTGTTCTCAGCTCTGGCCACTAGGCTGGTTCATGGGACTCAGGAAGTAAGAGTGTGACAATGCAAAGCTACCTGGGCTCAGAAAGGGACAGGAGTCTCTATTATGGCTTCATAGGGAGTGTGGCCTTCCAGTCTGACACCGGCTCTCAATTTCTCCATCCACATAGCAGCAGAAGGCAGAGCCCTGCTTGTCTGCAGCATCGAATCCCAGCCGGAAGAGAGCATGCGGTAGGCACGCGGTGCCTGTGCTTTAACGGAGCAGGCCAATCAAATAAATCTACAGGGCAACATTTAAAATCATACGCCCCAATCCATTTCACCATGACTTGGGGGAATTGCCCAAGGTCAACAGGATATGGCACTCACCCTAAAAATAATAGATTTCTAAGTCCCGCTGCACAGGTCCCTGAATTATTAGCACGTTCTCCGACTGAAATAACATGAACATAATTTTCTTCCCAATTATTCTGGCTGAGTGGGTTACAGAGGGTTTAGGTAGTGGGAGATTAATAGCACCACTTCTGTAAAGCCTGGGAACACCATGGGCAACTACAAAAGGTCTTGCGGTAATTAAATCAAGAACCCAAGGGGTCCCTGGAGGCCTGCACTGTGAGCTCAGGACAGCCCTCCTGGAGGAAGGCACTTCTGCTGATGCCGTCCGTTACTTTAAAAACCAAATTCGTACGCAAACAGGAGCAAAAACAAATACAAGGAAGGAAAAGAGTGTTCTTCTGTTGTTCTGGGACTGTCCAGCACGCTGACCTCTAGCGTAGTTCTTCAGCCCTGCCAGCCACACAATAGACAGCCTCTCCCCTCCTGCAGCAAGTAGGGTCCTACATCCTGAGACCCTGACACTAGAAAGCCAACTATTCACTTCCATGAACCTGAACTACTCTGGTGAGCATTTCTGTCTCCATGGGAATGGAACAAATGAGGGAGAACTGTGGATAACTGAAACCCAAGTTTCCATAAATTAAACATTTGTCTAAGTTTGTTCAAAGTAGGGTTTTGGGTTTTTTTTTGTTTTTTTTTTTTTTTTGGTTTTTTTGGGTTTTTTTTTTTTGTCTCATTTGGAAAAAAGAGACACAGTGTCAAGCCTTATTTGTGACACCCCATGTCATGTCTTTGAGGAGAAGATGTCACCCAGGTATAAAGAGTAGATCATGAGTCCTCAAGTGATGGAGCTGCAGAAGGGGGCCTGACTGGCAGAGGCCTCTTTGGGTCCTGTGACATGGGTAGTGCTGGTTTCTGAAGCCCTGAGTGCTGCTTGTGGCTGGGGTGGGTTGCACCATGCTGGGATGGTGGCTGATCTCCATGAACAGGGTTACCCATTTCCTGCTAAGAAGCTTACCCTGCCCCCACCCCTCTTTCTTATCCCAAGTAAACACAAAATCCTAGCTCATTCGACCTCATGGCAACCTGAGAAACTGTGTAAGAACAACAGAATATAGAAGTAATCCTAAAAAAATTAACAGATCCCTAGGTCCCATTGTTCAGGTCCCTGAATTAGTAACACTGTTTTTGATTATCTGAAAAGATGTGCCAGCCCAGTCTACAGCTGGTACTGTAGCCCACAGGTACTTTTGGATCCTCCACACCCCACTCTGATGTGGAGACAGAAAAGTCCTAGACAGATCCTAAAACATACTCAAACTCTGCTCCAACCCCTGTCCCTACATTTCTTGTAGAAAAGACAGATTTGGGGTTGAAAGTTTTGACAGTGGGTTGGTATCCCTATAGCTCCACTGGGTTTCTGCCAGGCTATGGGAGGTGACCTCTTCAGGTTCTATACGACTCCATTGCTGTGAGTCACAGCTTCAGTCACCCCCATTGATTCCCTTATCCCAGGTCTCTGACACTTCCGGCAGATGGTCCCCACCTCTCCACCGCTGACAGTTGCAGATGTCCATTCATTCTCGTGGCCATCTGGCCATCTCTCTTGCCCCTCCCCACACCTGATCCTGAGCTTCCCCTTTCCTCTCCACATCCCCTCTCTCCATCTCATGGGCAAGCACTGATCCCCGACACTGTTAATAATACTGTTATGCTTGCAGATAGGAGCCTAACATGGCTGTCCTCTGACAGTCTCCATCCAGCAGCTGACTCAGACAGATGCAGACACCCACAGCCAAACAGTGGATGGAGCTTGGGGATTCTTATAGAAGAGTAGAGGGAAGGATTGTGGGGGCAAAGGGAATAGGAACTCCACAGGAAGACCAACAGCGTCAACTAATCTGGAAACTTGGGGATCTTAGAGAATGAGCCACCAACCAAAGCATACATGGGCTGGACCTACACCTCCTTGCCCATATGCAGCACATAAACAGCTTGGTCTTCATATAGATCCTTCAACAACTGGAACTGGTGCTATCCCCAAAGCTTCTGCCTGTACATGGGATATGTTCTTCTAGCTGGGCTGCCTTCTCTGGCTTCAGTGGGAGAGGATGCATCCAACTCCACAGAGACTTGATGTGCCAGGGTGGAGGGATTCCCAGGAGAGCCCCCACCCTCTCAGAGGAAGACAGGAGGATCGATGGGGAAGGATTGTAGGAGGAGGTGGCCAGGATGGGGGAGCAGGGCAATGAGCAGGATGTAAAGTGAGTAAGTTAAAAAAAAAAATGAAAAAGAAAACAAGTCAAACAAGAGGAAAGAGTCATGGCTTGGTGGTAAACAGTATTCATTGCTCTTCAGAGGACCCAAGGGTGGTTTCCAGCATTTACAACCACCTGTAGATCCAGCCCCTGGGGAACTGACATTCTCTTCTGCTCTCCTTGGCCACCCATGGACACAGACACACAGACACACACACACA
>JADRCD010231232.1:0-24459 GCA_019843815.1 Montemys delectorum
GGAGGAGGAGGAGGAGGAGGAGGAGGAGGAGGAGGAGCAGCAGCCTCAGGGAGATGTTTCTAAGCCAGCCCCCACTTCAGCCCTGCCCAGGAGCTTTGAGAAGCCCGGGTCTCCAAGGGCTGCACCCAACCCACATCCCAATCTGGTGAAGCGAAAGCTGAAGAGTGAGTCTCACCTGTACCTGAGGCTTTCAATGACAACAGCAGTTGCGCACACTAGCTAGATGATGCCCAGCGGCTGATATTTTCACCCAGCCGCACTGGATTCCTCTGCACAGAAGCCACAGACTTCGTCAACATCTGAGGGCACGGGTGCTCACCCTGGCTCTTCTCTTTCCCTTTCGCCTTATTCTAGTCACTGCCACTTTCTGACAGACAGATGACCTCGAGCATGTGTCCATCATGGGCCCTTCACATGTGTTGTTCAGGTCGCCTGAACATATCAGACATGACTCAGTGGCCCTTTCTTGTCATTTTTTTCACCCTTGATCTTTCTCCCAGTCATTTCTACCCAGGGATTCTGTTCTCTCTATTACACTTACCTCTGTCTCAGAATTCTCCTTCTAAAATAGAAGTCCTGACTCATTTAGTTTGTTGTAGTCATTTCTCTCCATGAATATCTATCCTTTCAAGCATTTTTAATTGCCCCAAATGAACAGTTTCATTGTGCAGCTCTGTAACCACACATGTGTTTCATACTTACACATCTGTCTGTCTGTCTGTCTGTCTGTCTGTCTGTCTGTCTGCTGTCTATCTCCTTTTTTCAGGAGAGAAAATTCCACCAAACCCAGCCTTCCTGTGCCATGCTCAGCACTGTGGTACCAGCATTTGGCCAGAGCCAAGCATGCTGTTTGTGCTCAGTAAGGAAGCCATGGAGGAGCACTCACACCTACAGTGCCCCAGGCGCAGGACAGCCCAGCTCGAGCTTCCCTAGACATGTCAGCTCCTGGGCAGCCTGGGAAAAAGCAGATTCTGAAGCAGCTCTGGCTGTTTCAAGACTGTACATGGCTCTGAGCTGCTGGGTCATGGTGATGGTGGTGGTGTTGGTGGCGATGATGATGATGATGATGATGATGATGATGATGATGATGATGATGAAGGTGGTGATGGTGATTATGATGGCTGTGATGATGTCAAAGGCAATGGTTATGATGATAAAAGTGCCATACTGGTCCTGGGCTATGGGAGAAGCAACAAGCACTTGCCCACTGCAATGTCATACATTTACCCCAAAACAGAACCAGTCCAAAGGGGACTTTTTAAAAAGGTAAACGACCTGTGCTTTATGGGAGGGGGCTGGATCCCAACACCTTCATATTCCCAAAGCTAACGCTATTGCTAACATTTGGCTCCTTACTGTAGACTCTGAAGCAGAAGTACCCGGGGGGCTTTCCCCTAGCTTTCCAAATAGGACTGTCTACAATCCCAGGGATCCTGGGACCTACTGCATTGGACCAGCCACACGGCAACATAATCCCAACCCAAACCGCCACTCTCTGAGACCTACCCAGGTCCCTCCAGCACGTAACTGGTAGATCTGGTGGAACCGTCTTGGCAGCAGAGGGTGCTTTCTTAGGTCAACTCTGCACTTGACCAGTATGAACTGATGAACCTGGAAAACAAACTGGGAAGAACTCTGTGGCCTTCCCTACCCAGTGACCTATGGGAATCTCTAAGCTGATAACAAACAGGGACAGCCCTTCATGGAGAGCCTTCCAGAGCCCAAGGCAGGCCTCATTGGCAAACTCCCATTCCCTCTGAGCTCTTAGGGTGGTTAGCTACTGAGCTGCTATTCCCAAATCTCACTAACGTTGCTGGGTCTCCCTCACTCTGCAGATCTATGCAGGGCCCAGCCCCAGGGCCTCGAAGCTTCTCCATTTCCTGTGGCACGGAGTACCACTGGAGCCGACCCCAGGTGCAGAACAGCCCCTGGGTCTGGTTTCTCTCACCAGCAGCCTTGGTCAAAGCAAGCAAGTCAGGAGAGCCAGAGAGTGGCTTGTAAACTCATGCCTGCTGCAGGGTGAGGACGCAGCCCGAGCCCAGGCCTGGATCTGACAGAGGCAGTTCCTCCGTGGTGCTGAGAGTGATGTTTCCCAGTTGTGGTTCATTTTGCCATCTAGAGAAGTGGAGGGACCAGGAGTTCTGCATGAATGCTCCCCAGGGTCTGAGGTTGCAAGGCAATTTGGAAGAATTTTCAAGCACTAGGTTATGCATGACGGCTGGAAGCAGGAGCCAGTTGAATCCGGCCCCCTCCCCCACTGCCAGGACCACCAGTCTATGTCCACGTGGAGAGAAGGGGAGTAATGAGGAAAAAAGGAGAAGGAAGAGGGCCACGTCAGGGTGTCTCAGGCGGAAGCAGACTCAGTCAAATGGGGTTGGACAGGGCGGGCGGGTGGGGGACACGGAATGGGTTAACCCTGGGGTCTGTTAATGCTCCAAAGGTGGAAGCTGACAGGGTTAGGGTAATGTCACTGTCATCTCTGAGTCTTGGGGCAGAGGCAGCTGCCCTGAGGCTATTCTGCAGGGCAGAACAGTTCCTACTCAAACCCCAGCTCCTCCTTCCACTAAAGCTCGCCTCCCACCAGGGAACCCCACAGGTGAGGCTCCTGGAAGGTAGAGACAGAAGAAGTAATGAAGAGGCTGGCCCAAGGTCCCCCATGATGCTCATACTGGCTGGGAATGCGATTGTCACCTGTCACTGTTTCTATGCTATCAATCTATTTTGTCCTATAGGTTTGGCACCTGCTGTGTCTTGCCTGGGATCATTTGGATGAGGCTGGGTTTCTTTTGAATTTATTTATCTTATTGTTTTATGGACACGTGTGTTCTGCTGGCATGAATGTGTGCACATCCTATGAGTGCCTGTGCCTGCGTAGGTCAGAGGAGGACATCTAACTGGAGTTACAGAGGGTTGTGAGCTGCTGTCTAGGTGTACGTGGGAATCGAACCAAGTTCCTCTGCGGGAATAACAAGTGCTTTAAACTGCTGTACCAACTTTCTAGTCTGGAATTGGGACTGGAGTGTGTTTGGAAACAGGGTCCCATATAGTCTAGGCTGGCTTCAAACTCACTATGTAGCAAAGGATGACCTTTACTTACCATACTTTGTGCAACACAGTTATTTTCTATTTGTCACACTTTCCTCTCTTTAAACTATGCCCACAGACCAACAATTTGGTTTCATGACCAACTTCCCAGCTCATAGCCCAGTTGTGAAAATCAGCAGCCTCAGGGGACCCACGGTGAATGGAAGGCCTGGATGAGGGCGATTTTCTTGCCTCTAGAGACAAGAAAATTATTAGTGTATATTAGTTACTTTCCTGCTGCTGTGATAAAAATACTGTGACCAAAACCAGCTTGCAGTTCCTGAAGGGTAGAGTCCATCTCTGGGGAAGGCATAGAGACAGGCAGAGATAGGCCCCACAGTGAGAGTTGAAAGCTCGCTGGTGGTATTTTATCCCAATGCAGGGATGAAAGACGAGAGACAGAAGTACAACTCGGCTATCTCAGAGGTCACCCCTGATGATGCACTTCCTCTAGCAAGGCTATACCTTCTGAAGGTTCTGTAACGCCCCTAAACCGTACCACCAATGGGGGGAACCGATGTTCAAACACATAAGCCTATGGGGGGCACGCTTCATTTGAACTAGTGTGTGTGTGTGTGTGTGTGTGTGTGTGTGTGTATGCAGATGTGTGAAAGCCAGAGGTCTATGGGTGTCTTCTTCTATTCCTTCTATCTTATGTTCTATTATATCTATTTATTTGTTTATTTGTTGAAGGGCAGCTCCCAAGCAGAGGACAACTTGTAGCAGTCAGTTCTTGCCTTCTGTAATGTGGATCCTGGGGACCAAACTCAGGTTGTCAGGCTTGGTGGCAAGCTCCCTACCCACTGAACCATCCCACTGGACCTCCATCTTATCTTTTGAGACAAGGTCTCTTCCTGAAGCTCACCAGTTACTCGAGGTGGGTGGTCAGGTAGTCCCAGGCATCTTCCTGTCTCCACTTCCCCAGTGCTGGGCTTGCAGATGGGCACTGCTTTTATGTGGGTGCTGTGACCTGGCCTCTAGTCCTCACCTGAGCCAATCGGCCCACACTCCAGCCCTCATTTAAAAATTACTATTAAGCCAGGCAATGGCAGTGCATTTCCTTAATCCCAGCACTCAGGAAGCAGAGACAGGCAGATCTCTTGACTTCAGGTCAGCCTGGTCTATGGAGTGAGTTTCAAGACTACAGGGCTACACAGAGAAACCCCATCTCAAAAAATATATTACTAAGCGTCTGCTTCATGTGGTGCAGACACATCCTGCAGCTCCAAAGGTTGGCAGGACTCCAGGTTGGGTGCACACAGGTAGGACAGTTAGAGGCTGTGGAGAGCTAAGGAAGGCTTGGGGTGGTGACTGCCTTCAGGGAGGACAGGGTCAACAAGACTCGCTAACATGACAGTGACTGAGAAAATTTGGGAAAGAGAGAAGTATGGTTCTGTGGGGGAGATGGTTCAGGCAGGGGGAACAGCTGCTGCAGAGTGTGCAGGGCTGGTCATCTCTGGAGGCAGGGGCAGCACTGTCTGTCCTTGATGTGTTTTCTCTAACTAGAATGGACATTTATTTTTATCATAGAAATAAAAGTTCTTTATTGCACAGAAAAGAAGGAACAAAAGGAAAGAGAGGGAGGGGGAGGAGAAGGAGGAGGGAGGGGGGAGGAGAAGGAGGAGGGAGGGGGAGGGGAAGGGAGCGGGGAGGAAGGATGTAATGCCTTTTCCTATCTCCAATCAGGACACAGCATCTAGCCAAGGCTGGCTTCCCACCGAATCCCCTCAAGCATCTCAGGGTGGGGAAGACCACACATCCCTTCAGCCTCTCCCACCACTGTTTACCACAGACTGACACATGGGGAAACCACGCTGACCACCTCCTGAGGGTACCGAGGCGATACCAGAAGTTGCCTATAAAATTAGACGTGCCAACAGGGAGATGTTTACCCATTAACTCCACCCGGAGGGGAGAACCAACTTCCCAATTACTGGTAATGCGAAACACTAGTGGGAAGTCCAAAATGACAGTCTTTTTACAACAGCCATGGGGCCACTTCCCACTGACCCTGAGCATTAACTGAGGAGGGACGGCTCAGTTGCTTGCTCTCTCCCCAGTCCTTAAGAGCATAAAATAAAAAGATTTTAGCTAAGATTTCATTCAGCGCGTCAATAGGCAAAGCACACCAGGCATCTCGGGCGCCCAGCCTCAAGCTAATGGAGGCAATGATTCTCTAAAGAGACCATTGATGCGGAGCTGCGCCCTACAGAAGGCTAAACCAAGAGGATTCTGTCTCTGCAGGCCTTTCTGACTCCTTCCGAGTTTTGCATAACCCAGTACCAGCCAGCCCTTCACCAAGGGAGGGATAACTAGGTGTAGAGACAAAAGCCCAAATCCTTGACATGACAGTGCTTCCAGAAGGTCCTGGGGCCCTCCCTGTTTTCCCACCAACCCACATGTTGTTGTATGATGTGTGTGTGTGTATGTGTGTGTGTGTGTATGCATGTGTATGTGTGTCTGTGTGTGTGTGCATGTGTATGTGTGTCTGTGTAACTACAGGCACACAGCACCATGTGTAGATGCTTTTGTGTAGGTGCTAGAGATCTGAACTCTGGTCCTTGTGTTTGTGTAGCAAGTGCTTCACTGACAGACATTTTCCTGTGCCCACATTAGTCCCCAGTTGGCTCCTCAGGGAGCTCTGGCTCCCTCAGGCCTTTGCACTTTGGTTGCTCCTTGCTGACATGTTTCCTCCCTGACCCAGATTCTAACTCTCATGGGAGTGGGTGTGGCTCATCCGGCACAGCAAAACCAGCTTTAGCAGAGAAGATGGACCACACAGTATCTGCCACTCACTCCCAGCATCCTTCACAGCCCCCATAACTGTAGTTAGGGAACAATGGCCTCCGTACCTCTTCTCCTCCCGGGTAGCTGGTGATGGCGATGTACCAGTTACTCAGCCTCTCGGCCTCGACTATAGCTGTGGCCAGGTGGTCTAGTCAGGAATTTGTCCTCTGGGTGCGAAGGATTATTGGAAAAACCACAGGGTTCCAGAAGGCTTCTGGGCTGTCATCACCGGGGGCTCTCTGTCAGCATGACAGCTGTCAAATGGACGTGGCTTCTGGTTGGTGTCACAGCTGATGACCAGCTGAGCGAATGCCAGTGTCTTCGAAGCTATTTGAGAAGGGCCGACTGGGGCCGGAGCTTCAGAGTGGCTTCTCCCTGTGGGGGGCTGCTGTGCAGTCTAGCTTGAACCGTTCCACATAGCAGTGGCCACAGGGACATTGAGGCCACTGTCACTTCAGCTTCAAGCTAGGAAGCCCAGCCCCTCCGTCACAATAGCTACATGGTGGGAGCTTGGGGGCCACAGCAGGTGGAGGCAGCTGGTGCAGAGCAGAGCACCGAGTCTCCTCAGAACTTGAGGGGATGGCACCCTGAACCCCACGGAATCATACCGTAGGTTTGAACCCTGAATGCCCCTGGCCCCCAGCCCAGGCCATTTCCTGCCACTTGTTCACAAGAGCAAATGGATGGGTTCTGAATACTTTCCCCAAACCTGGGTGCCAGCAGCCTGACCCCTTATTCTTGTAGTCCAGCAACAACTTCACTGAACTCCCACTGTGAACCAAAGTGCTGGGCAAGGACACGGCAGGGCCATGCTGCCTGTACCTGAACCAGCACGCTCACACGTTGGTACAACCAGCAGGGAACAGATGCCAAGGGGAGGAACAAAGGAAGTTGGTTTTGTCAGGAGCCGTGAGTACCATGAAGACAGCCTGGCCGCTGACGGGGACAGTGTAGCACTAGTCTGTTAGCCACTCTGGGCCCCCAATGGGCCACACGCTTGCACCTGTCCAAGAGCTATTTGGACTCATGAATGAAAAACACACACACACACACACACACACACACACACACACACACACACGCCAGTTAATTTTAAATATGCCTTAACTAGCTCAAAGGCTGCGCAGTTCTAACCCTTTGCCTGGCTAGCATACCTTTCCCTCCCGTACTTCTGGTTCAACACCTGGCTTGAGGCTCAGTGTGGAATGGTCCGTAGGGAGCAGGTGGGATATCCTGGTCCATGGTCCGTAGGGCTGGGTTCCAGCGCACCAAGGCTTGGGGTACCCTAAGCCCCAGGATTCCAGATGTCTGCACTTTAGAAAGACAGTTCTCTGCCCTGGTTCTGCTGTGTATTCTCCATCCGTCAGCAGCCAGGCCTTCCGTTCACCTTGGGTCCCTGTGTAAACAGCCTTTAGGATGTTGATTTTCATTACTGAGCTGCCAGCTGGGAAGTTGGTCATGAAACCAAACTGCCGGTGTGCGAGCATCCTTGAAAAATGAGGGAATGTAACAAATAGGAAATGACTGTGTGTCACACAAAGTAAGGTTGGTACTTGACTCTGTGACTTGTGTGTGCATGGGTGTGCACGCATACACACTGAGTCACAGGAACATTTCATTTCCTATGGCCTCAAGATGCCAAAGCCCTGCACTAGGTCACCTGTCTGGGCCTTCCCACTGAACTTCCCACTGGCTTTGCATCCAACCCCGTCCCCCTTAGGACCAGACAGTGTAACAGCACACCCAGGGCAGAGTGGAAACTGAATCAGGCAGTATGTTCCACACAGACATCGCCTACAACTTTTATTATTCCCAATATGCAGAAGCCACATTAAGGCTGAGTTTAGAAAGCTGGAACGTGGCGAGGCAGCTTGCTATTTCCTGGAGATCTGTCCTCACACTTTCAGCCACCCTGGCAGGAAACAGTCCCCCCACCCCGCTTCACTCCACCTGGGGAGAGTGGCTTCCTGGCCCCCTTCATTCCAGGGGTCCCCTGATGTTCTAATACAGCCATTCCCTCAGTCATCTCTGTCATTCACCAAATGTCCATTTCCTGAGTGCCTGTGATGGCCCTGACACCAGCTGAGACCCTGCCGTATCTGAAGCACTGGGGTGGGGGTGGGGGTGGGGGCAAGAAGGTAAAGCTGTGGCAGCTTCCAGTGGTGATGGGGCTTGAAACCAAGATGACAGAGGGAAGAGTGACAGGAAAGAGGATGAGGACATAGTGGCCAGGTGACCCCCTTCAGAAGGAGCAGCCAGCCTGAGACCTGGGTGACCGGAAAGAATCAGAGGAAGAGGGCCCAGCCAGTGCAAGGGCCCTGTGGCAGGCTCTCATTCCTTCCCCAGGCTTTGTACTGGCCTCACCTACCTTCCAACCTTCAGGACACAAGATCGAGTTTTGTAATGAGAGAATCCAATGCTCCAGCTCCCTCTTCATCTGTGACCTTTGAGACACCTGTCATCTGGCTAACCCTCTTCAATGGCCTGTTTTTATCCCCATTTTCTGGATGCAGAAATGGAAGCTCGGAGAGAGGGGATGTGTCAAACAGAGTCAGGTGGCGTCTGTGGTGCTAGGGCCAGGGGTCAATCTAGACTGTGATTAAGACAGTCAGAACGGGGTGTAGTAGGCTTCCGTCAGGAACGGCTGCCTCACCCCCTACTCAATCACTGAACGTTGTATTTCTCTCGTTTGCCTGTTCTAAGCAGTGGCTTCTGGACTTGGATCCACAAGAACCTCCAAGCTGCACTGGAGAACAGTGTCCATTCACTCGAGTGATCTAGAGTTCCTGACCATGTGTCAGCCCTACATCGGGCACTGAGCTTCAGCAGCGGGCAGGTCTGCCCCTTGGGGATGACACGGCCAGAGAAGCCACAAACACTGGGATCCGGTTGTAGTGCTGGGCAGAGGATGAGATGGGTTGCAGGCCCCGGAAGCAGTTAGTGACATCATCCTCAAAGCTGACTCCGCCCCATCCTCTAAGTGTCAGCTCAGGGCGAACCATCCCCAGTCAGACAATTGTCCTGATGAGTGCCCTGTCCTGGCTTCCCACTGTGTTCATGCTTTGGTCCCTCGAGGCTTCAGGCCTCTGCTCTGTCACATCCTTCACTCAGGTCAAAATCCCAAGCCCACGCAGAACCCACATCCACACTTGGCTTTCTGCCCGCCGGCACACTGCACACACAGGACCTGACCATCTATCTGTGTTGCCCTTTTTGAGGCATCAGCCCTTAAGGACTTCAGTCTCTTCATTCTCTGCCGTGTCATAGCAGCTAGAGAAATACATGTTGCATAGTAGCTGCTGAGTGAATGTTCATGCGTGTGAGCATGTATACACACACACACACAGACGCTGTTAAAAAATTTACCAAAAGGACATGCTTTAAAGGATACCTGAGGAGCCAGTGAGATAGCCCTATGAGCAAAGATACTTGCTGGCAAGTCTGATGACCTGAGTTCGATGCCAGTGTCCACATGGTAGGAGGGCACTGACTCCTCCAAGCTGTCCTGTGATGTCCACAGACACGTGTCCATGCAAGTAGGTAGATAGGTAGACAGACAGACAGACAGACAGATTTAAATATTTCCCGAGGCTCTCTGGTAGGGGGAGGATCAAATGTGTATGTGTCTGTTCTCCCCGTCCCTCCCCAGCTCATTCCCTTCCTTGTCCTTGGCTGTATCGGATAAATGTTTCCACACCAGCCAGGAATTATTTTTGCAACATGAAGGAGTAAACAAGTAACAAGTTATAAAGGTGCCACACCCACCCACCTCTGCCTGTCGATTCTCCTGTCCCACCAGACCGTTCTCCGTGTTAGAAGCCCAGGCAGAGGTTACGAGCATTGACTGTTCTTCCAGAGGTCCTGAGTTCAAATCCCAGCAAACACATGGTGGCTCACAACCATCTATAATGAGATCTGATGCCCTCTTCTGGAGTGTCTGAAGACAGCTACAGTGTACTCATCATATATATATATATATATATATATATATATATATATGTATGTATTATATACACACATATGTATATATATACATATATGTGTATATATATACATATACATACATACATATGCCCAGGTTGTCAGCAGCCCTGTTCCTTCCTCACAGGATCAGGGAAAAAGAGAAGGGGGGTGAGGTGGGCCTTGCCGTCCTGCTGAGTTCTCTCCATCCATACTTGATGGCACATCTGCCCAAAAGCAGAGAGAAGGGAGCAGGTGTCTCAGAGCTTCCTGCCTCTCTCTTCCTCTCTCTCAACCCCAGCAGGGTCTTCCCACAAAGTAGTCCAGGGGCTTCCTGACAAGGCTTCCCCAGACTCCTTGCTGGCGCCCCCTCTGGTCTCCACCATCTCCTCCTCTGAGGAGTTCTCCCCAGAGATTCTCTCAGGTTCCCCTTCCTGGGGAAAGGCAGGGATGGTGCGCTCTGTCCTGGCAGCTAAGACCTTCATGTTTGTCAGAAGGTCTCCATAGCCGACACACCCAAGCTAACTGCTGTGGGCTGACAAGGTGCGCCCCACTTCACAGCCATCGTCAGGGACTAAAGATATATGAAGGGCTTGTCGCTCACAGGCAAAGTGTGATGTGACAACCTAGGCCCTGATGTTACACCTGTGTCAGGAAACTAACGTCGACAGTTTCAACCCCAGAAAGGACGGGAGGAAAGTTTACACTACTCCTGTGCTGAGCCGTTCTTGGAAGTCGATTTTTGGGGGACTTCTATTTTTGGGGGAGGACTTCTTTGTTTTAGATTGTTTGTTTTGTTGTTTGTTGGGTTTTCGAGGCAGGGTTTCTCTGTGTAGCTCTGGCTGTCTTGGAACTCACTCTGTAGACCAAGCTGGCCTTGAACTCAAGAGATCCGCCTGCCTCGGCCTCCAGAGTGCTGGGATTAAAGGCGTGCGCCACCACCGCCCGCCCGGCCCCTTGCAAGATGCTTTTTTTTTCCCCCCCTTCTTTTGTAAGTTTTCCTCATTTTCTTGAAGGTGCCCTGTTCCCTTTTAAGGAAACGCTGAAACTAGGAAACACAAAGGTGCGCTTGCGCCCTCTGCTGGTCACTCTGTAGAACTGCAGTACAGCGCTTGCTTGCTGTGTAGTGGGGAAGAGAGGCAGGGGGAGCAGGTTTTCCTTCCATCGGAAGCAGACTACAAGAGGGATCACGACAGATCCTTACCCCCAGATACTTCATATTCCCTTAGTCTTCTCACACGCTGTTAAAGCCCCTAAGTAGATGCCCTGATAACTCCACTCCCAGCTTAGGGGCCCCTCCTCCTGGCTCCCCATCCCACCCTTTGGTGACCCAGGAAACACCTGGGTAAAGCCCAGTCAACACGGCTCTTTGTGGCTGCGTGTCTTCAGATACGCCACTTCCCTACCTTGTGCCTCAATTTCCTCGTCATACAAGGCACCATTAGTCAGGGGTTCTCATCCGAGCACCAGTAACGTTGTGGGGAGTGTTCTTCATTCTGTGTGCCTGTCACTGACTTTATCCCCAACCTTTAGCTGCTAAGGACCAGCACATGGCCACACATCAGCCACGACAACCCAAAAGGTCCCCAGCATTGCCGAGCATCCCTGAGGGTGTGGCAGTACCGTCCGGGTTGAGAAATTGATGTTTAAGAAATTGCTAAGATGATCTACTCTGACCCCACTGGGTCACAGGGACCCTGGGCTGACCAGTTTTATGTCAACTTAACACAAGCTAAAATCAAAAGGAAATCCCTCCATAAGATCAGGCTGTACACAAGCCTGTAGAGCAGTGGCTCTCAACCTTCCTAATGCTGTGACCCTTTAATACAGCTCCTCATGCTGTGGTGACCCACAACCATAAAATTACCTTCACTGATACTTCATAATTGTAATTTTGCTGCTGTCATGAATTGTAATAAAAATATCTGTGTTTTCTGATGGTCTTAGGTGACCCCTGTGAAAGGGTCGTTCGGCCCCCAAATGGGGTCGCAACCTATAGGTTGAGAACAGCTGCTTTAGGGCATTTTCTTAATCGGTGATTGATGGGGAAGGGCTCAGTCTGTTGTCATGGTGGGGGGGCACCCCTGGCCTGGTGGTCCTGGGTTCTATAACAAAGCAGGCTGAGAATGGCTGAGAAGCACCTAAAGAAATGTTCAACATCCTTAGTCATCAGGGAAATGCAAATCAAAACAACTCTGAGATTCCACCTCACACCAGTCAGATTGGCTAGGATAAAAGACTCAGGTGACAGCAGATGCTGGAGAGGTTGTGGAGAAAGAGGAACACTACTTCACTGCTGGTGGAATTCCAGAGTGGTACAACCACTCTGGAAATCAGTTTGGTGGTTCCTCCGGAAATTGGACATAGTTCTACTGGAGGACCCAGCTATACCACTCCTGGGCATATACCCAAAAGATGCTCCGCCATGTAATAAGGACACATGCTCCGCCATGTTCATAGCAGCCTTATTTATAATAGCCAGAAACTGGAAACAACCCAGATGTCCCTCAACAGAGGAATGGATACAGAAACTGTGGTACATCTACACAATGGAGTACGACTCAGCTATTAAAAACAATGAATTTATGAAATTCTTAGGGAAATGGATGGATCTGGAGAGTATCATCCTGAGTGAGGTAACCCAATCACAATAGAACACACATGGTATGCATTCTCTGATAAGTGGTTATTAGCCCAAAAGCTTGGAATACAGGAAGAACAACCCACAAACCACAAGAAACTCAAGAAGAAGGAAGACCAAAAGGTGGACATTTCATTCCTTCTTAAAACGGGGAACCAAATACCCATGGAAGGAGTTGCAGAGATTAAGTATGGAGCAGAGACTGAAGGAAGGACAAGCCAGCCTAATATAGCTATCTCCTGAGAGGCTCTGACAGTACCTGACTAATACAGATGTAGAGGCTCACAGCCATTCATTGAACTGAGTACACGGTCCCCAATGAAGGAGCTAGAGAAAGGTTCTATGGAGCTGAAGGGTTTGCAGCCCCTTAGGACGAACAACAATATGAACTAACTAGTACCCTCAGAGCTCCCAAGGACTCAACCACCAACCAAGGACTATACATGGTGGGACTGATTGTTCTGGCAGCATGTGTATAGTAGAGGATTGCAAATTCGATCATCAATGGGAGGAGAGGTCCTCGGCCCTGTGAAGGTTCTGTGCCCCAGTGTAGGGGAATGCCAGGGCCAATAAGTGGGAGAGGGTGGGGTGGCAGGCATGGGGAGGGGGGAGGCAACAGGGGTTTGTTCTTGTTGTTTTTGTTTGTTTGTTTGTTTGTTTGTTTGGAGGGGAAACTGGAAAAGGAGAAATTTACATGTAAATAACGAAAATATCTAATAAAAAAACCAAAACGAAAAACAAACAAACAAACAAAAACAAAAAACAAAGCAGGCTGAGCAAGCCACTCGAGGAAGAAGCCAGTAAGCAGCACCTGTCCCTGGCCTCTGCATCAGCCCCTGCTTGCAGGTTTCTGCCCTGGGTGAGTTCCCACCCCTGCCGCTTTAATGATGAAATGTTTTATGGAACTGTGAGTGAAGTAAGCCCTGTCCACCCCAGGTTGCTCCTGGTCACAGTGTTTCATCACAGCGATGGTGACCCTAACTAAGACAGACCCGGAGTTACTCCCTCCTACCTGCACCCCATCCATCCCAGGCCACCACTGCCTTCACAGAGCCCCTCCCCTCATAAGCATTCCTCCTGCTAGAGGGCCCCACCATGAAAGATCTCCTGGGAACTCCTTTCACTGGCCTGCTGAGTCTGTTGTGCTTGGCACTGTCTCTGGCCGCCCCAGTGAGAGGACCAGTCTTCAATTAACAGAAAAATAAGAACAGAAAGGGTCACGGGTTTTGTGGAGGAGGAAAAGAGGAGAGTGTGGCAAACTCATGCCTGGGGGGACATCAGCAGAGCAGGGCACTGGCCTCCCCCAAAGCGGACAGAGACAGCTAGGAAAACTAACACCTGCCCCACTCCCTGGCCTCTGGGCTTCCCACATTGGTGCTTAGAGAAGGATAGAGCAGTGCTAAGTCTCCAGGGCCTCAAAGGCACGCACAGGGTGTGGAGGGAAGATCTGGCGTCCTGCTACCGTCTGTCCTCTTGGCGGAGAAAGAGTTTTCTGAGGTTTTTGTAGTTGTGTTTAAGATTTATTATGTGTGTATGTGTGTGTTTGTATACATATGTATATGTATATATACTGTAGCTGTCTTCAGACACACCAGAAGAGGGCATTGGATCCCATTACAAATAGTTGTGAGCCACCATGTGGTTGCTAGGATTTGAACTCAGGACCTCTGGAAGAACAGCCAGTGCTCTTAAGCACTGAGCCATCTCTCTAGCCTGGGAAAGATTTTCTATCCCCAAAGCCTAGAGCTTGGGGACCAGAGGTTAGGACAGAGGGTGTGTCTCCTGATGTTTAAGGTGGGGAGGGTGACCTTCAGGTATGAGATCATCTCTACTGAGTCCAGGCACGGTGATAAAAATCCTCCTGACCATGCCGGGAGTGTGTCTCAGTGGTAAATTATTGCCTCAAATGTGCAGCGTCCTGGGTTCGATGCCCAGGACTGCAATCAATCAATAAAAATATAGTAAAACAGATGAATAAGGGTTTAAAGAGGCTTGGTTGGCAAAACGTTTGTTTCACAAGTTTGAGGATCCAAGTTCACTCCCAGAGCCTATGTAAAAAATGAATTGCATGCTTAAAATCCCACTCTGGGGAGGCAGAGACAGGAGGATGCCAGCCAGTCTGGCCTAAGTAATGAGCTCCAAGCCAAGGAGAGATCCTGTCTCAAAGGTAGTAGAGAGCATTCTGAGTATGATAGCCAGGTTTTCCTCTGCCCCCCAGCACATGCACATGTATACATGCATGTACACACACACACACACACACACACACACACACACACACACTGAAATAGGTGCATTAGCACCCTTCCTGATAATGCTGTGCAGCAGCAGTCTCTAGCTGTCCATTTGTCCATCTGGAGGGTGATTTAGAGCACCCACTGTGTACCTGTTTGGTGACTACCTACTATGTGCTGGGTTCTCCTCTCGATGATAGAAAATCAATGCTGAGGACACAGCAGCTGAGGGGTGTAGAGCAATGGCGCCTCATCCCTTGCTGTTAGGACTGTAACCCAGAGCTCCTCCTCGGGCTCCTCTGGGAAACAGCAAACACTCTCTTGGAAGGTTAAGTGCACACTTAACTGGGTGACTCTGCGATCCCACCTCTGGGTGTGCAACCCAGAAGTAAACCCCCGGGTCTACTCAAAGAGCGATCTCAGCTTGTTTATCGTTACCTTGAACTGAAACTACTCCCTGGCGTCCCTCAGCCAGGGAAAGGGAACCCCCCACTCAGTAATAAAGGGGAACCTGGGGCAGAGAGAGCACGAGGCAGGGCTGCAGCTCATGGGGCTCTGCTAGGTGAAGGAAGGCCATGTCAAAAGCCCATGGACTGTGTGGTCCATTTCTACAAATTTCTAGAAAAAGCAAAACCAGAGTGAGACCAGAGCAAGTCACATGAAAGCACCTGGAGAGAAGAGGGGGGCGTGTAAGGAGTTGGAGGTGCTGTGAAGCTTGAGCCCCGCTCTGCTAAAAGATGCTATCTCTAGTCATAACAACAGTGTGTGTGTGTGTGTGTGTGTGTGTGTGTGTACACCCGCACACGCGCACACTCACACAAGCACCACAGTGGCCGCATGGCAGTCAGAGGACTGAACTCAGGTCAGAGCTTGGCAGCAAGTGCCCTGACTGAGCTGTCTCGATGGCCTACTGTTTCCAAACGTGTGTACCTTCTCTAGGTTCATGGGTACAGCACGGAGCTCCATAGCCCGCCCCGGGAAGGTCCCTTCTTGTGTTTTAATCTCAGTGATATTTGGGCCTCTCTCTCTCACTCTCTCTCTCTCTCTCTCTCTCTCTCTCTCTCTCTCTCTCTCTCTCTCTCTCTCTCTCTCTCTCTTCCTCCTTGTGGTTCTTATAGAAAAAACGGACTCCAGCTTCCAGTGACCTCTGAGTACCCATATGAGTCTCACTAGCTCAGTCCTGTGGAGCCCTGCCCTGGGTCCCTTGTGTGGCTGAGGATACAGGCCTGGTGTTCAACTGTCGCCAGACCTGGGGAACATTCAGAAGAGGAGATGTGACATGACTAGCAAGGGTGGCAGACTGGATTTAGGTGGTACAAGGACTCCCTCATCAATGGTTGCTGCTTAGAAAGCCCTTTCACGGGTACCTGGAGCTCCCTCTTGTGTCCACGTGGTGTAATAACATCTCGGGTGTTTCGGATCAGAATTAAGGTCCCTATTGTGGGGACCCTGAAACACATACTTGCCAAGCAATGTTCATAGGAATCTAAACACTGCACCTCAGTTCTGATATCATGTTTCTCTTCAGAAAAAAATATATAAAACCACTGTGAATAAAAATAAAAACCACTCAGCATGCAGAGACACACATGGGAAAGTCATCTCCCTCTCCTATCCCCATAAGATATGAAGAGTGTCCCCTCGTGTTGGACATTCCACACCTGACAACTTTGCATCATGGCTCTGTCTATATTGAAGGTCTATATTCAAATTTATCTGTTGAATAAATTCTTAGATGGTGTGTGTGTTGTGTGTGTGTTTTGTGTGTATGTGTTGTGTGTATGTTTTGTGTGTGTTGTGTGTATGTGTTGTGTGGTGTGTGTATGTGTTATGTGTGTGTTGTGTGTGTATGTGTTGTGTGTATGTGTTGTGTATGTTGTGTGTATGTTTTGTGTGTGTTGTGTGTGTTATGTGTATATGTTGTGTGTCTTGTGTGTGTCTGTGTTGTGTGATGTATGTATGTGTTGTGTGTGTGTTGTGTGTGTATGTGTTGTGTGTGTGGTGTGTGGTGTGTACCTGGAATGCCCCTAGGGAGCGGTAGAACCATACTATGAATGAAGTCCCATTGTTCCTTGCATGCAATAAAGGCTTCAGTCCACTGGGTAGAGAACATTTGGCTTCATCCTCAAAACAGAGGTTTCCAGAGGATTTTAAGAACTATCCCTGGATCCATTCTCACTGGCCCTGGCCTTGTCCCTCCTATTAGTCTCATTAGCCAGCATGTGGAGGGTAGAAGGCTCATTGGCCGATGGGTGATGAACTGGACCCTCAGGAAGTTGTTACCAGGGCAGGAAACTAGGGGAGGATGGTGTTTAAGCTGCATAGCTAACTCACAAAGGCTCTCGGGATTGCTGCATTGTGTGAGTTCGGGAATGAAGACAAAGTGCAGGTGTCTCCCGTGCTGGGTTGGTGCAGGCAGGAGAGAACAGCAGCCCTCAGGACCAGCCGGGCAGGGACTTCTAAGGACAAGGACTCGTGGACAGGGAAGGGAAGGCACCAAGGTGTATGAATGGAGCATCATCCTGCTTCCCATTTGGCTGAAACCCAACAGCCAAGAAAAGCTCACTGGGTGGCCAGGATCCTTCCCTGTATCCATGTTGGAATCACAGAGAGAATGGTAAGATGAATGGATGGAGGGAGGGAAGGATGGATGGAGGATGGATGGATGAATTAAGGGATGAATGGAAGGAGAGAGGGAAGAAGGGATGGATGGATGGAGGATGGAGGGAGGGAGGGACAGATGGATGGAGGAATGGATGGGTGGGTGGACAGATGGACAGATGGATAGATGGCTTTGAGAGCCTTAGCTCATCACTGCCCTGCAGAGGGTGGAAACTTTGGGGTCTGCTGTGGCCAAAGCACTCAGGGGGCGACATGTTTTCTGCCACCTGCTCCTCCAGCTCAAAGGTGCAGAGGTATTCCTACTCTTTATTAAAGCCAAGGATGAGGGGACTGTGTCCCTTCAGAGATCAGCATCTGTGAGATAGCTGAGGGGACATTCCTTGAGGACGTTGGTGATGGAGTCCCACGTTGAAACTGACAAGTCTGTATGACCACCCAGTGGTTTTCTTATGGACAAGCTTTTCAGCACCGTGGTGGTTTGTATCTGCTTAGCCCAGGGAGTAGCACTTGGTATTTGGTGGTGTGGCCCTCTTGGAGTAGGGGTGTCACCGGGGGTGTGGGCTTTAAGACCCTCATCCTAGTTTCCTGGAAGTCAGTATTCTGCCAGCAGCCTTCAGATGAAGATGTAGAACTCTCAGCTCCTCCTGCACCATGCCTGCCTGGCATTGCCATGTTCCTGCCTTGATGATACTGGACTGAACCTGTAAGCCAGCCTCAATTAAATGTTGTCCTTGTAAGAGTTGCCTGGGTCATGGTGCTTCTTCACAGCAGTAAAACCCTAAGACAGAAGTTGTTACCAGGGGTGGGGTTTTGCTGTGCTAGACCTGATGAGGCTTTTGTTTGGAAAAATGTGGATTTGGGGACTTTGGATTTGGAAAGCAGTGGAATGCTTTAAGCAGGGCTTAGTGGGCCATCCTAGTAGAAATATAGAAGACGTTGTTGCTGAGGGTAATTTGAACTGTGGAAGCCTGGATCTAGAGGTTTCAAAGGAAAAGAATTTTAATATGTGGCTGAGAAGCTGTTCTTATGATATTTTTGGTGAAGAATGTGGCTGCTTTCTGCCCTTATCTGAAGATTCTACCTGAGGCTAAGGTAAAGAGATTTATATTAATTGCATTGACAAAGGAAGTCGCAAAAAAGCCCAACAGAGACTGTGCTCTGGTTTGGTCTCATGAAGAGCATCTTGAACAAGCATAGCAAGATGAGGAAGGAAAAATAGAAAGTGTGTGGTTCAAGTGATAAAAGGGCACCAGGAAGGGAAATGGAGCGGAGTCCTGGGTTTGAGGAGATAAGGATTAGGAGAGTGGTGACTGTGGCAAGAGCCCACCCAGCTAAGCTTATTGTTTATGCATTTGCCGTTAAACAAGGAATTGATATATCATGTTAGGTGTTATTACTTGGTTATTGTTTTCATTTGGACTTTTAATCTGACATGGACTACAGAAATGGAGGGCACAGGCTTTTGATCTGGATCTTGAGGCTTAGTGGCAATGAAATGGTTAGGCCCAGGCAAGGTGGTACACACCTTAATTCCAGGAGACAGAGGCAAGCAGATTTGTGAGTTCAAGGCCAGCAAGTTCTAAGTAAAGAAAAACTTAAATCCAACCATGGTGGACAACACCTTTAATCCTAACACTCAGGAAACAGGCATGCAGATCTCTGAGTTCAAGGTTAATCTACAGAGCAGGTTCCAGAACAGCCAAGCTTAGGCAGTGAAGGAGTTGGAAAAGAGGAAGCTAGTGACAGTGTAATAGAATAAGGGGGCCGTGGTCTAGCTCTAGCAAGCAGCAGAACTCGGCAGTTTCTGCCATATGTCTCTGTCTTTATAGTCAAGAGAAGGAGAAGGAGACTACTGGGACAATTGATGCTGGTTAGCTGGAGCTAAGGAATTAGCGGTGATAAAGAAGAGACCAGCATCACTGAGGTGAAATCTTCTGGGAAGTGTTTTCTGAGAGCACAAAGAGGTTGTGTTCCAGAGATAGCCAAGGTTATACCTTGTGCTCCAGCTGAACTTGGTAATGTATAAGAGTCACCCAGGTGGTACTGGTTTTGAAGGCATGAAGTGGTCATAAAGAGCTAAGCTAAGGCTTGGCACTGTGAAAGGCCATGGAAGGCCATTGGTGAAGGTGCAGCCTCAGTTGCAGTAGACAGCCCAGGACTGAAGGAGTTTGTACTGGCTAGTTTTGTGTGTCAACTTGACACAGGCTGCAGTTATCACAGAGAAGGGAGCTTCAGTTGGGGAAATGCCTCCATGAGACCCAGCTGTGGGGCATTTTCTCAATTAGTGATCAAGGTAGGGCCCCTTGTGGGTGGTGACATCCCTGGGCTGGAAGTCTTGGGTTCTATAAGAGAGCAGGCTGAGCAAGCCAGGGGAGCAAACCAGTAAGAAACATCTCTCCATGGCCTCTGCATCAGCTCCTGCTTCCTGACCTGCTTGAGTTCCAGTCCTGACTTCCTCTGGTGATGAACAACAATGTGGAAGTAAGCTAAATAAACCCTTTCCTCCCCAGCTTGCTTCATGGTCATGATGTTTGTGCAGGAATAGAAACCCTGACTAAGACAGGGTCATGCAAAGGATTTGAAGCTTAGGACCATAAAGAGTCTATGAGAGGCTACTAGTAAAGCCTAGTTTGTAGCAGAAGACCCCAGTGTATTGGAGATGCTGTTACCATGGGGTGATCACCAAGAGCAGCACCAGCAATGGAGTAGAGTCAACCAGAGCCTAGTGTGCTAGAGGACAGAGCTGGAGAAGTGACCCAAGCCCTCTGGAGGAGCCTAGGAGATCATGTGCGGATCAGAGACATTAGAACATGAAGCTGTGAACATTGAAGTTGCCTTGGAGACCCCAAGATGTTGAAGATGCCAGAGCCATGGGCTATCTGCTGAGGAAAGCTGCTAACAGGGAGTGGAACCAGCCCAGAAGAAAGAAGTTTGTTGCAGTCAACAAAGATGAAAAAGGAATGGAGATCTGAAGACTGCTTTGACGTCAGACATGGAGATGCAGAGTTTGGAGTTTGCCCAGCTGGTTTTTTGTCTTGCTTTGGGGTTATAGTTATGTGATTGGATGGATCTCAGAAGAGACTTTGAACTTTGAACTTTTAACATTGGAAAGAGTGGGAAAATTTAAAGTTGGACTATATGTATTTTGCATTGTGCTATATTTAGGTATGAATTCCATAGATATATGTGTTTGAGTACGCCTATGGGGGCCAGGGAGTGGAATGTGGTGGTTTGAATATGTTTGACCCAGGGAGTGACACTTGGCACTTGACACTTGACATTTGGTGATGTGGCTTGTACACTTTGGAGTATATGTGTCACTGTGAGTGTGGGCTTTAAGACCCCTCGTCCTAGCTAAGTGCCAGTATTTTTTGTTGTTATTTGTTTGTTTTTGTTTTTCAAGTCAGGGTTTCTCATGTAGCCTTGGCTGTCCTGGAACTCACTCTGTAGACCAGGCTGGCCTCGAACTCAGAAATCCGCCAGCCTGTGCCTCCCAAGTGCTGGGATTAAAGGTGTGCACCACCACCGCCTGGCACCAGTATTTTTGTTTGCCTTCAGAACAAGATGTTGAACTCTCAGTTCCTCCTGCACCGTGCCTTCCTGGATGCTGCCTTGGTCCCACCTTAATGATAATGGACTGAACCTCTGACCTGTAAGCCAGCCCCAATTAAATGTTGTCCTTATAAGAGTTGCCTTGGTCATGGTATTTCTTCACAGCAATGAAACCCTAAGACAGGCACCTTGAAGGACAGTTGGCAGACACTTCCTGTGTGCCTGCTGGCCATGAACGAGGAGCTATTGGCCAAGTAGCTTCTTGTCTATCATGTAGTGGTTTTAAATGCTCCCTGATCACTCTGGGACAATTCCACTAGAGCTGCAAAGACCAGTGTCACCATAGTTCCTTCTGAAGCCACAAGTCCTGTGTCTGGAGACCTCCCTCTAGGCCTGACTGCTCCAGGAAAACTGTACTGGCTTTGAAAAACTCCGCTCACTGTAGAAGAGTCTCAGTGGATTTCGGATGAACCTGCTCACCCTGTAGCTGGCCTCACTCAGGACAGGCACACTGTATCTCCCTAGAGACTCAACGAAAAGCCTGTGATTGGTTCAGTGTGGAGACATTGTCTTAGTCAGGGATTCTGCAGTGAACCACCATGACTAAATCAACTTGGGGAAGAGGGGGTCTATTCGGGTTACACTTCCACATCACGGTCCATCATCCAAGGAAGCCACGGCAGGCGCTCAAGACAGGAACCTGGAGGCCGGAACTGAAGGAGAGGCCATGGAGGACACTGCTTCCTGCCTTGCTCCTCATGACTGGCTCACCCTTCTCTCTTATACAACCCAAGATCACCTGCCCAGTAATGGCACTGCCCATGTGGGCTGGTCCCTCTCACGTCAATCATCAACCGAGACCACACCCCGCAGACTTGCCTACAGGCCAAGCTTATGGAAGCATTTCATCTTCCCAGATATGTCTAAGTTTGTATCAAACTGGCAAACCAAGCAAATAAGAAACCGAAGGACAGCAAGGTGTGGCGCATCTATCCGTCGGGTAGAAGGGAAGCCATGCACAACTGAAGGTTGTGACTGGTGGGATTTGAATACTCCCATTTCCCCTTTCTGGCTGTTTTTCAGTCTCCTTGGACCAGGAGGCTTCTCATCCATGCCCTACCTGCCTGGTGTTGCAGCATTGAGCCCAATAAAGGCTTCTCCCAAGAGGACTTTTATCTATTTTTGCTATTTACCATTGGTGGAGTGGGCTGAGCTAGGTGCTGGAAAATGAATCAAAACCTGGGACTTCTGGCTCTCTATATAAACTGCTAAAGAGTTCCAAAGAGTGAAGGAAAAACTACAAGAACCAAAGACAAACCATGGCAGAAGTATCCAGAAGGTGAGAGTCTGTGGCCAACCAGAGGCTCTGGAGGGGAACAGCTGCGGAGATCTGAGGGTGAGAGCCAAAGCTACAGGACTATAAACCCCATTCCTACAGAAATAAAGGGTACCAGTGGTTAAAGAGCCAAGACTCAAGGGCTGTTGCTCTAAGTGGCTGTTTCTGCTCCAGGCCCAGAGCAGTGAATGCCTGGGTGTGAAAGCTTAGAGCTACTGACTTAAGATACAAACTTCTGTTTTGGAAGTCCATCTTCCAAAATGGGATCAGGGCTGTTAATGCTGAGAGCCATGGGGGTAGTGGGTCACATACATAATCTTAGTGCTTGGAAGGCTGAGGCAGGAGAATTGCCAAGTAGTTCCAGACCAGTCTGGGCTACAGAGGGTAAGGTCTTTTCTGGCAAGGAGAAAGTGTGGTGGAAAGGGAGGGAGGGAAGTTTGGCCTACCCACAGTTTCTATCCAGATAGGAGAAAAGAATCATGTAAAATCAACCAATGCTCAGAAAATTCTAAGTGTTAGAGATGGCAGCTGCTTAACCCCTGCAGCACGATGGTTTACAGATATGCCTGGGCCAAAGATGTGTGTTTCTTCCAGAGATGGTTCTGAACTCTAGAAGCAGTTGGCTCTGGGTCAGCCAACGGCCCCAGTAGAATACTACCCTAAAGTGTGACAAACCCAAGCAGGTGTCAGACCATGGACTGCCTGGGACCTACAGGCAAATTTGAGAGTAGATAGCCAGAGGAGTAGCAACCCCTAAATCTTAGGAAGTATATTTGCATCTTTCTAACTCTGCTCTTTCAGTGTGTAGAACTCATTGCTCTGTGAACAGCCTCATAACCAAGGAACAACTCAATGATCAGGACTGGTCATTCCTGTGGAACCTCAGTGTCCGGTGTGGGGGAGCTTGGAGTACTGCTTAGAGCTTAGATGCTAGCAAAGGCAGTGCAGAGTCAACATGATTGGGTTTAACCATCAAGTGCTACAGTTTTTATTTAATCTCCTCCTCCTCCACCTCTTCCACCTCTTCCTCCTCCTCCTCCTCCTCCTCCTCCTCCTCCTCCTCCTTCTCAGATCTGAGGACTGAACCCAGGGCCTTGCGCTTGCTAGGCAAGGGCTCTACCACTGAACTAAATCCCCAACCCCTGTGCCCAGCTCGATCTCAGCAGATGGCATTGAAGTGTGGTACCCAAGTTCAGCACCGTTGCTCAGTTCTCCCCCTCCATAGAAGTTGACATCTGATTGACACATGGAGCCAGAGAAAGTTTTGGGGTCATATCTCAGTAACCACCAGCCCAGACAGTCAAACTCAGAGGTTTAGGGTGGCATCTGGCCCAGGAGATGCACACATGGAGAAAGCTGAGAAGTACAGAGGCGAGTGAGGAAGAAAATGAAAACATTTTAGCTTCCACTGACAAACTCAGTCTTTGCCAGGAAAGCTGGAATGTTGACTTGGCACATGTGCAACTCCAGTTTCTACACAAGCAGAAGAAACAGCCAGATGGTGAGAGAAATCACGGACTCTGCTCTTGACCTTGGCCAGGACACAGTGTTTCTGAACTCAGCCTCTTGGGACACAGGACATTGTAGAGCAACTTGTTCTGTGCTTCTTCTGCTTCTGCTTCTTCTTCTTCTTCTTCTTCTTCTTCTTCTTCTTCTTCTTCTTCTTCTTCTTCTTCTTCTTCTTCTTCTTCTTCCCCTTCCCCTTCCCCTTCCCCTTCCCCTTCCCCTTCCCCTTCCCCTTCTCCTTCTCCTTCTATCCCAGCACTCAGGAAACAGAGGCAGATGGATCTCTGTGAGTTTGAAGCCAGATTGATCTACACAGTCAGTTCTAGGTCAGCCAGGGATACACTGACACTTCTGTTTATCTTTGTGGGTTGTGGATTTTTTTGTTTTGTTTTGTTTTGTTTTGTTTTTGTTTTTGTCTCACTATGTCTCTCTGACTGTTCTGGGATTCACTGTGTAGACAGGCCTGACCTAGAACTCACAGATATCCATCTTCCCTGGCTTCCCAAGTGTTGAGATTAAATGTGTGCACTGCCACACCGGCTCTTCTGCCTTCATTTTTAAGTGGTTTGATTTTATCATCACAAACAAAGGAAAACGTGAGCAGACACCATACATTCTCTCTAATGTGTAAGACAAGAGCAGTTCTTAACCTTTTAATTTTAGAGTTTTCAGTGTTTCCAAAAGTGTAAAAAGAAGAAGAAGAAGAAGAAGAAGAAGAAGAAGAAGAAGAAGAAGAA
>JADRCD010231232.1:24469-51130 GCA_019843815.1 Montemys delectorum
AAGAAGAAGAAGAAGAAGAAGAAGAAGAAGAAGAAGAAGAAGAAGAAGAAGAAGAAGAAGAAAGGTTTGGGGACTGGAGAGGCTGTTCATGTGCTGTCTGTCATCTCATCTCTACTATTCAGTATCTGTCAATCAATAATTTTTCCTCACTGTGTTTGTTTTCTGTCCTTCTTTTCCCCTCTCCCTCATCTCCTTTTCTTTCTCATGGATAAGTCAGCCAACCAGAATGTCAGAATAAGCACAGGGACCTTGTCTGGGCCACACTCTGCCCTGGGGTCTAGAATGACCTTTGATACTTAGTAGACAACACATGTGCATTTGTGTAGAAATATAAATCACCATATACATTTGTGTTCAAAATAATTTATTTCAAAATACACTTTTAAATTTCACATCTTTGCGTGAGACAACATTCCATCTGACGAGCATTCCATAAGCAGTCACTATGCAGTTGGGGCTAGTGACAGACACACATTCCCAGGGTAAGATGCGTATCAGAGCCCCTCCCTCCATTGAGGCCAAGAGCAAGCTGAACTGATCAGTGGAGGGATTTTTTTTCACACATGCCCCGTTTTCTGTGATGTGTTCAACATACCAGCTACACATGGGAGGCACCTTTGAGTTTAATTTATATAATTAACACTTGACTCAGCAGTTCACAACTCCAGAAAAAAGTCAACCAAACAATAGACCAATGGACCTGGAATGCAAAGATACGATCAGGCTCGGTTCAGTGGGAAGACAAAGCGCTCAGAGGCAGTAAAATGCACAGCACCTGCCTCCATCTCTGGCACACACGCATGAGGATGTCCCGGCAGCGTGGAGGAGGGAGAAGCACAGCAGAGGTGCTAGGAGGTGGCGGCACGGGTTTGTTTTTTTTTTATGTTCACCTATTGATTTGGTTGAACAAGGTTTCAGTTTGAAGCCAGACTGGCCTAGAACACTCAGTCCTTTAGCCTCCTGAGTGCTGGGATTGCAGGCATGCACCACCTGAGTAGGAGCTGATGATGCTTGAGTATTGACTATTATAGTGACATTGATTGTTTATTATCAATTAAAACACTTTTTAAATGATGGCAGTGCTTAACAATCAGTCTATAGAAATCCTGACTGTGTGGCAGTCTGCTCTGGGGAGCCAGCCCAATTTTAATCCAGCAAACCACTGGTTATGAATGACATACCTAGAAACAGAGAGTGAGGTCACCAGGCCAGGCTTGGGAACCAGGAGGATGTGGCTGACAGTACCAGTGAAGCCAGCTACCCAGTGTCCAGGAACCAATTCTGTCTTATGGATGTCCTCCTTATGTGACCTCTGACCTGAGACACTTGCTTGTCTCCAGCTGACTGTCCTTTCACAATGCCCCCCAAAAGAGCCCTATGGTGAGCAGAAGCCCTCAGGGCTCACTGAAGACTCTCCTGAGAGAGATGGGGTAAGTCAGTATATCCTGAGGGGTACAAATGTGCCCATCCTGCAGACAAATAAACTGAGGCTTTAAGAAGTCAGTAGCACCCCAAGTAGAAGCCACAACTGTCTCTCTAAACCCTCCTTCATTCAAAGCCCCTGCTGAACCCTGGGAACCGTTGGGTTCCTAGCACTTGTCACATGTTGGGGTCCAGCTCTTACATTCCAGAGTGCTAGACTCTGGAACTGGGGTGCACTCTCTGCTAATGAAGCTTCCGTCCCTAGAGCCACTCAACGGAGGCCCTGATTGAGTGCTTATTCTGTCCCTGCTCTGAGACTTCCATCCTTGTGGAGTAAGAAGGGAGCTTAGGAGCAGGCTAGCCCAGGCTTCTGTGAGACACATGGGGGAAACTGAGGCCAGGGTCCTAAAGCCATCTTAGTTACAGCCTGCCGTCCCCAGTCAGAGTCCCAGCACTTGATAACTATCTTCAGCAAGAGGAAAGGGAGTAACGAATACAGGCTCTGGATCACTAAAACCCCAGCAAGGGAAGAGGAAGGTGGAGATTCACAGCCTCTGCTGGCCAGGGGTTGGTGGTAGGAGACACTTCCTTCCCTGGTCCTCTGAGAAGCACTTGGTGGACAACACACCACAGAGGATGCCATTATAAACAGGGCAGACAAGCCAACTCCATGAGGGAAACTGAGGCACGGAGCTAGATCTTCCAGAGCCCTTGGAGTCTCACACTCAAAACGAAGAGTTTGGCGGTCATCTCTCACCTAGGCAAGAGGCAACCTTTAGAGCAGGACAGGGCTCACTACAGGAGGATATCCAGATTCCAGCCCCAATAGGCAGGAGCTGGAGATGGGCTGCAGAAACCGATGTCCCAGCATCTCCCAAGCAGACGGACGGCTCAGGAGGCCGAGGAGACGTCCAGGCGACGGTACTGAATACCGCTGTGCTGCCTGCAGCCAAAGTTCAGAGGGAACCTGCCAAGGAAATCAGAGAACAGCAGGCCTGGGGCCTTTCCTGGGCAGGGGGCAGTGGACATCACTGCTCCCACCCTATATGGTGGGACTCTGTCTCAAAACCAAAAACCAGGGCTGGGATGGAGCTCAGTGGTAGAATGCTCGCACGTGTGGAGGCTGGGTATGCACGCTTCCCTCAGCACACACACACAAATCCAGGAGCTGAGTCTTAACGTCCATGCAAAGCCACGGTCTGATGATACAAGATAGCTGAGGGAAAATGGCTGGGGAAAATGGAAGCGAGGCAGAAGATGTGGCCATGTAGCAAAACAAAGAGGGGTCGGAGGCCCTAAAGAGCCCCACCCCTTTTGAGGCACCATCCCAGCCCCCACTCCTCATCCACCACATACCTGCTTGTCTGAAACTGCTGCTCTATCTCAGCTAATGACTGTCCTTTCGTTTCAGGGACAAGTAAGTAGATAAAAGCCAAGCCAAGGACAGCGGTCAGCCCGTAGAGCAGGAAGGTCCAGGCCAGGCCGATGGCACCTTGGGACACAATGTTGGGGGTGTGGGTCAGGAGCTGAGCTCCTGTTCTTGAGGTCCAGGCCGCCCCAAGCAGCTCCTAGGCACAGAGCTAGTAGTTCATCCATGCAAGGGCCAGGGATGGCCAGTTGGCAGAGGGCTAACAAGCCCTCAGGTAAGGACCTGAAAGCCAGAGTGAAACTGGCTGTCCCTGAGGCTGGAGCCACCAACACAGTGAGGACAGTGTGTGGAGGGAAAGGTCCCTCAGAGTTAGAACATCCAAGCGGAGGTGTGGCTAACTGCAGGGACCATGAGAGGCAACTCCAGGGCCTCTGCGCAAGAAGGCCACAAAGGGTGGCTTTGAAAATGGAGCTACAGCTGGTCTAGGCTAGACCTGAGTCAGAACAGGAAGACAGGAGCCGCTGGCTCAACCTAGAACTCTGCCCAGGGCTAAGGACCGTATCGGAGATGACCTCCGTGGGCAGCCTCTAAAGTCGGGGGTCGTGGTGCATGAGAAAGAGAGGGGACTTGAAGGAAGGGACTCTCTGTAGAGGGGGGAAGCAAGTTCTTTTGGGGTTGCCTTCTCTCTGGCAGCCATGATTACCCTTTCCATCAGTCTCCCGGAGCAGTGGGCTCTGCCCTAGGCCGGGTCTATAGGGCCAGCTCCAAGCCTGACACCTGGCTGGACTTAGGAATTACATTTTTCCCATCTGTGACTGAGGTTAGGACAGGGCTCTTCATGGGTCCCTCATCTCTCCCCTCCCTCCCCTTTTTGTCTTCCATCCCACATAGCAACGTCTGGAGACAGAGGCAGCAGGGAGAAGGAAGGCTGGGAGACCATCCTGTGGGTGGCGTCTCCAAAATGTCCCCAAGGCCTCATGAGCAAACACTTGACCACCACGGAAAGTAGACGAGCAACCCAGTCCTAAGAATGGCCAGGGTGAGGGAGCCCTGGGCATCCGAAGAGCCGGCCATTGGCTCTGGGATGAGGCCAGAGTGCTTACCGATGAGGTCGAGGAAGGAGAGGCTGATGAAGAGATTGGCTGCCCAGTTGAAGCTGCTGCAGAAAGCGAAGGCTCTCCCTCGGATCTCCACTGGGTAGATCTCACTGAGGACTAGCCAGGTTACTGGAGGTGAGAGAGAGCAAGAAAGATTCTGGGCACCCATGAACTGGACAGGCCTCCTTCCACCCTCGTTAGCCGAGGCCTGTGTCACACAGCCCAGGCACACCCTCTATGCCCCTGCAGGAGCCCCTGCAGGAGCCGCCACCTCGGGTTCCTGGAACACAGGACATTCAGTGCCAAGGGCAGAAGGGTCCTAGGCAAACTGGTTTTTATCTGACGCATTACACTCTCCTCAAGCCAGCCCTTCTGATGGAACCACTCAGGGATTAGACCTAAGGTTGGAAGAGACCTGAAGTTTACATTTTGGTGCCAGGATGGGGGTGTGGGGTGGGCTGAGCTTAAAAACTTGCGAGTGCGGTTGGGTTTCAGCTTGTGGGGGAGCCCCTCAATATAAGCAAGGGACCCTGGAGCCTCAGACACTCACTGTTAGAGCTCCCGTGTCCCTAGACTAAGAAGACTCACTGAAAGGGAAGGAGGCTCTGGATTTCCCTGCCGGATAAGCCCTCCTACCTGGTCCGAATCCAAAGGAGAAGGCGCTCACGTAGACCATCATGCAAACTAGTGCAGACCAGCACAGCAGGGAATGCTCCAGGATGGGACTGGTGGGAACTGGGGAGGCAGTACTCAGAGCTGGTCCCAGGGAGGCTGTGATGACTGGATGGATGGGTCTCTCTGTGACTGACAGGATTGGTTGTCCTTGGTCCCCACTGGTGTGTAGCACTGGTGGTAGAGATGAACTCACAAGCAGACCCGAGTTTCGAGGCAAGTCCACCTGCTGGCTGGCATTGGATGTGGCCAGGCAGCTGGGGCCAGAGTCCAGGGACACAGCAAAGCTGACCAGGCCTATGCCGCTGACCGACAAGGCCATGAGAGCACATCCAGAGAGCAGAAGGGCTCTGCGGCCTACACGGTCCACCAGCCCCGTGGCGACCAGGGTGGCAGCCACCTTCACAGTACCAAGTCCCACAGAAGCCAGCACAGCTGAGGAGCCTCCGTGGAAGCCAACAGAGCGAAAGATGGTGGAGGCGTAATACAGCACGTTGGGCTGTCCCGTGAGCTGCTGAAACAGCACCAGCCCCAGGCCCACGACAGTCCGGCTCCACATGCCATCCTGGGCCCTGAAGAGGTCCAGAAAGGTGTACCGTGGCTTCACCAGGCCCAGTTTGCTGGTCTCCCTTCCCTGGAGTGGGATGAGGTCTTGGCGGGCTGCTGTGCCCTCTGCACCAGCAGGGAGAAGGGAGAGGCTGAGCCACTGTAGGGGAGCAGGTGCAGCCGCCCAGCCAAACATGTGCCTCCAGCCCCAGGGGCTGCCAGCCAGGACATAGTTGAGGCCATAAGAGAACAGGATGCCCACAGTGATGCCCACCTCATAGAGGGACACCAGCACACCCCGCTGCTGTGGCCCCACCAACTCTGACACATAGATACAGCAAGCCATGGAAGACAGAGAGATGGCAAAGCCGACGGATAATCGGCCCAGGAGCAGCCAGGGCAGGGAGCCGGCCAGACTCAGAGTCAGGCTGCCAGCCAGCAGCACCACATTGCTCCCCAGGATGGCTCGTCTCCTGCCATAGCAGTCAATGAGGAAGCCCCCGACAAGGGAGGCGAGGAGAGCACCCAAGAGCAGACTGCCCACCAGGAGCTCCTGTTCCAGGCAACTCAGCCCGAAGTCCAGCTGTAGTGGCAGGAGGGCACCGGATATGACCGCCAGCTCATAGCCAAAGGTCAGGCCTCCCAGCAGAGATGCTGAGGCACAGAGTGGGAGGACGGCTGGGCGAAGGCCTGGGAAGACAAAATGACAGGCTAGGGCTCATAGTGACTGTCAGAGGGTCTGTGTGTCGTGCCTAACCTTCTGTCTGTCAGCCCTCGATCTATCCAGCTGTCTACTGTTCAACCACCTGCTCTTCCTTCCTTTCTTCTATCCATTGACACATCCATCCATCTTTCCATCCTTCAATCTAACCATCCAAGCAGTCATTTGTTTGCTCAGCATGTCTCTACACACCCCTACTCTTTCCACTCATATATATATACATATATACATATATATGTATATACATATATATATATATATATCAGTCAACTACTTATCCTTCCTTCACTTCCTTTCCCTTCCACCCATCCACCCACCCATCCATCCATCCACCCATCCATCCATCCACCCATCCATCCATCTACCCATCCATCCATCCACCCATCCATCCATCCAGTCATCCAGACAGCCATCTGCCTACTCCTCCTCCTTCCCTCCCTTCCTTCCTCCATCCATCCATCCACCCACATATACTTCTGTTCATTTATCTATGCAGCCATCTATCCTTCCAGCCAACTCTCTGCTCTTCCCTCCTTCCCTTCCTTCTGCCAACATACATATTCATTCATCTTTCTTTTCCTTCCTTCCTTCTTTATGTTTACCAAACCATGGAGTCACACACTTATCTATCCACCCATCCATCTATCCTGTAGCCACCCACCCAGCCATCCATCTGTTTATCTCTCCATTTCCCCTTTAATTTGCCCAACCACCCATTGATTCATTGACCCATCTATCCACAGACACACCCATTTCCCACCACCTTCATAGTCCATCTGTTGTCACATTGTTGTGGACAGCCACCCATACAGCATCTACCACATGCTGGCTGTGCTCCCAAGCCGGCACTGCTGTGGTGTTATCCAGGACCTGGCACCCAGCCAGACCACTGATAAAGTTCACATGATCTCAGGTGAGGACTTCACATCATCAGCACAGGGCAATGGGGGAGCCCTGCAGAGCTCTGCTTTACACGGGAGAGTCAGCTAAAGCCTCTCTGGGGAGGGGATATTTGGGAAGGAACCCGAACACAGTGAGAGAGGGACTGGACAAATGTAACAGAACACACACTACAAAGGGAAGGGTGAGTACAGAGACCCTGAGCCAGGAAACCTTCAGTGTGGGAGCATCTGGGACTATGTACAGCTGGTCAATGTGTGACATGCACAAAGGGCCAGACTGTTGTGAAAGCTGTGCTCGCCTTCCTTCAGTGAATCTCACAGCAGCCCTCTGCCATCATCAGCAACATCCACAGAGCACAGAGAGGTTACAGGATGTTCTCACGGTCATACAGTAAGGGGCAGAGCTAAGGCTGTGGGAGAGCTTTTGAGCTCTAGGCTGATCTGCAAGGAGGGAGGGGCTAGAGTCCAGTGAAGGTGAGCAACGGGAAACTTGGAGTGAAGGGGCTGACAAGGGCCAGATCAAGAGGAGTTCTTCAGGTCTCCAGGACAATGAGGAATCTCAGTTTTAGGGCGCACGAGCCTCTAATAGCTTACACATGGAGTAAGGTAATTGGTGATTTAATTTTAATTTTAACTTTTGTTTTGCTGTTGTTTTGTTTTGTTTTTAAGACAGGGTTTCTCTGTGTAGCCCCAGCTGTCCTGGAAGTCACTCTGTAGACCAGGCTAGCCCTGAACTCAGAGATCCTCCTGTCTCTGCCTCTCAAATGCTGAGACTAGCCGGGCAGTGGTGGTACATGCCTTTAATCCCAGCATTTGGGAAGCAGAGGCAGGTGGATTTCTGAGTTCGAGGCCAGCCTGGTCTACAGAGTGAGTTCCAGGATAGCCAGGGATATACAGAGAAATCCTGTCTCAAAAAACCAAAAACAACAACAACAACAACAATAACAACAACAACAAGTGCTGGGATTAAAGCTGTGCTCTACCACTGCCCAGCTAGCCTTGAACTTCTGGGCTCAAGAGATCCCCCAGTCTCAGCCTTCCAAGTGGTTGAGACTACAGGCACATGCCACTTGTCCCAGCTTCAAACCAGAGAATGAGTGAATGACAAGGGACTGCAGAAAGCAGCTATGTGAGCCTGGGAGTAGAGCAGTGTGAGCCTGGGGGTGGAGTGCTTGCTTGCCTAAGGGTGAACGAAGCCGTGGATGCTAGACTGCCAAAGGAAAGGAAAATCAGTTTGTGGAAATCTGGGTGCACATCTGACCAGTTAAGAATCATGAAACTCTGTGTTCTTATGAGACATAAGTAGGCTGTGAGCCCCGCAGGCAGGAGGAGTAACAAGTTTGAGGCCAGCCTGGTCTACACAGTAAAACCTTGTCTTAAAACACAACAGACTAGCAGAGGAGGAGGAATAAGATAAAAATAGCCATCTACAGGGACAGAAAGGCCACATGCCCATGACTGTGGGATGTAGTCAAAGAGACAGCCAGGTGATTTTCACCAGAAACCCCAAAATAATCTGACAATAAATTATATCTCCAATAAGGGAAGGAAAAAAGTTACAAGAAAAGTAGCCCCAAGGAACAAGTAGAATTCATGAATTTAAAGCAGATGTTAATGAGGTGGAGGGTGGAGGGAGAATCCAGGGCTGTTGGTCACAAAGCCGTGAGAGTTTTCAAGGTGAGGAAGAAGAGACAGAAATACGAACGGCAGGGATGATAAAGGGACTGTGAGCAGGGACACTGGAGACAAGCACAGACCAATGGCGCAGTGTTTGTCAGCTGGGACCTCTCCCACCCTCAGCTCACACATCCTTGAGACTGGCAGGTCTCTACCTTTACTCATGGAGGGACGCCCAACCTTCAGATCCCCACGTTTCCTTAACCCCATGCACTTAGAACTGGAGGCTTTCCAGTTCAGCCTAAGAGTTCCCTGCTTTGCAAAGATCAATTTAAATGTATCAGCCAAGCCATTGCCCACTCTGTCCTCTACTCACTCAAGACGATGCTTTCGTGGCCAAGCCTGCTTTTTGAGGAACGTTCTAGAACATAGAAACTTCTGCACCTGCATGATTGCCTAAGGTAGTAACCAGTGGCATGTGGACAACCCGGCGCTTGAATGGCAGCTAACATGATGGAGGTCTCAGGTTTAATTTCCATAAATTTACTTAGAAAAACAGTCTCTCAATGCCCATGACTTCAGAATAAAATTCCTTTCGCTATTATTAATAATATTAATAACTCATGTGTTTGGTGATTGCCACATTGGCATTGGAGTCGTTCAGGTCATTCTCATGTTATAATTCACACATTTAAGCACAGATATTTCTGGAAGCATCTAGAAGCAGCCAGCAGCATCTGCCACCCCACCCCCACTGCCAACAAGGAGAACTTTGGTAACATGCTAGCCAGATTTGCTGAGAGCATTCTCTGGCTCAGGTGTTACTTTGATTACCAAGCTTAATAGCTCGCTTGCGTCTTCCCACAGCTTTATGAGATGTGCCTCAGTATTCTCCATGAGGGAATAAACTCATGACTAGAAAAAGGAGGAGCCTTCACTAGAGCCAAAGCCAGGCCATCAGCACACCGAGATAACAAAGGTTAGTGTGATAGGATTTTGTTCTGATCTCTCCTTCCTGCCTCTTTCCGGGTGCCAGACAATATTTATGAAGAGGCAAAATGCTCATGATGGAAAAATTGTTGTGATTTCCACCTTCTTTCCTCATGAAGGAAGCACCCCAGATCACTGCCTGGCCCACTGTGTTGGAATTTCTTCTAGGCTCCGCCCCACAGTTACCTGGCAACAGCCAGGTGTGCAGGCTCACTATAAAAGAGGCTGCTTGCCCTCTTCTCTTCTCTTGCTCTTGCACTCTTGCTCCCTTCTCTTCACCTCTTGCTCCTACTCCTTACTCTCTTCCTCCTCTCTCTCCACATGGTCATGGCTGGACTTTACTTCTCTCCTCCTCCTCCTCCTCCTCCTCCTCCTCCTCCTCCTCCTCCTCCTCCTCCTCCACCTCTTCTTCTTCTTCTTCTTCTTCTTTCTCTCTCTCTCTCTCTCTCTCTCTCCCTCTCTCTCTCTCTCTCTCTCTCTCTGACTTTCTCTCAACTCCCCTCCCCATGTCCTGAATAAACTCTACTCTATACTCTACCATCATGTGGTTAGTACCTCATGGAGGGAAGCGATGCCTCAGCATGGGCCCACACTATACCTCGCCTCCCTCAAACACATCCCTGGCTTTTCTTAAACACAGCACACTGTCCTTACCTCTGTTGGTCCCTGGCGTTCGCTCTCAGAGGCGATGTGAAGTGACTGCTATGGCTTGTGTATCAGTTGAACCTACAAAATCTCATGTTGTTGGGGGACTTGATCCCCTGCTGATGGTGGTGTTTGGGAAGGTTCTGGAAACATTAGGACATGGGACCTATCTGGAGGAAGTAGATCAGTGACTCACAGCCCTTCTCTACTCTTTGCTTCCATTCCACCATGAGGTAAAAGGATCCCTTGCTCTATGCTTCCTCTACCATGCCATCCTGCCTTTACGCAGTGGACCAAGAAACCATGGACCAAACACTCTGAAACTGGGAAGTAAAAATAATCCTTGGCTACTTTCAAGTTATTCTCTCTGGTACTTGTGCCACAGCTATGGAGAGTAACTAAAAAGGAAATTGGTGCCAGAAGTGGGGTTGCTGCTGGGGCTATACCTGGCCATATGATTTTAAATCTATGGAACCTATGTATAGTTTGTGGAAGGGGTTTGCAAGAGTTTAGAGATGTGCACTAGAGAAGTCCAAGAATGCTCTCATCAGGGCTTAATGAGGGCATTCCACAGAAGCTCAGAAGACCAGAACATCAACAGGAAGGCAGGCACTCATAGCCGGCCCATGAGGCTTTAGACAGGAAAGAAAGTTCTACTCAGAATTGGACTAGACACCATTTGTTACATTCCAACAAAGAATTCATGTAGAATTTGCCCACGGCCTGAGAGACTCTTTGGAAATCTAAATTTAAAAGTCATACTTGAGGCCCAGTGAGGGTGTCTAAAATCAGGTAAAAGAAAGCACTTGCTGAACAAGCCTGACACCTGGAGTTTGAGTCCTAGAACACACAGAAAGCCAGATGTGGTTGCCACATCTGTAATCCCAACATTCCTCTGACAAGGTGAGAAGCAGAACCAGCAGAGTCACCCAGAAGCTTGGGGGCAGCTACCCTGGAGCTCACAGAGTAACAAAAACAACCAGAGAGGCCCTGTCTCAACAAGGCGGGCAAGCTCAACTACCTAAGGCTGTTCTCTGATCGCTGTCTGCACAGCATGGCATGTGTACCCCTGTACTCCTCGTCTCACCCATCTACACACACACACACACACACACACACACACCACCACCACCACCACCACCACCACCACCATCATCATCATCATCATCACCACCACCACCACCACCACCTTTCTTTCTCTTTCATACACACACATGTGCACACACACACACACAATTTTTTTAGAGGTGATTTTTAAATAACTAAGCTGAGCGGGAATTTCAAGGTAGTTGCATGCAGGCTATGGCATAGCTATGGGTAGCTACTTTTTGCCAGGTTTACAGTGAGAGCTGGGAGCCAGAGCAGGACAGCCTGGTCCAAGAATCCTGTGTAAAGCTGGGCCCGAGGAAGGCAAGGACCCTGAAGAGACCCACACCATTAGAAATGAGCCAAGCACACTGTGTTGGGATAAATAGGTGGGGTGCTTTGTGGGCATCCGAGAAATCCACCAAGCCCCATCCAGTGCAGCTCCAAAGCTATAAACTTAATTAAAAGGCCTTCCTGGGAGAGGAGAGGTCCCTTGGGGATACTGTGCTGGCCCAGAGCCACCTAGAAAGTGATGTCCTCAGGGTTTTACATCACGGATTCTGAAGCCACTGCAGTGTGCATTCCAGAGGACCCTGCCGCCCCTGGAGCTGGTGGCAGAGCTTCATCGTGGAGATCCCAGCGAATCAGAGGTACCAGACCATCCACCAAGGAAAGCCACAAAGGAGCCGGCCCAGATGGAGGCTCACGGCCTTTAGTCTCTCCGTTGATAGAGACAAGGCAGTCTAAGCCCACGGAAGCTCATATCATGACACTGAGGTCCCAGAGAGGAAACATGGATCTTCAGGAATTCCTAATTGCCTTTCTGGGATTGGTTCTTGCTTTGGCCCAATTTTTCCTTGCTATCCTGTTCCAACCTGTTAGAGGAGCAGTGTTTATTCCCTTACAGGGTTGAGAAGTGGATGAACCTTTCTGAACCTGTTACCTACAAATGAGATAATAGCTACAATGACTCTCCCCTGAATAGCCTAGGGTAAGGTTGTGACAGACAAGTTACCCCAACCGCCATTGCAGTTTAAATCCTCCAGCCTCCCTTGTCGTTTGGAATGACATCCAAAGATCTCTTCATAGCCCTCAGGGCCTGCCACGATCTGCCCCCTACTCGACTCTCAACCTCCTCCCCTTATCCACTGAGCTGCTAAGCCCCCGACTTGAACCCCAAGGTGCATTTCTGCCATCTGGGAGCACCGCCCCTACCCCTCCCCCACCTCTGCAAAGCCCACTTCTGGACAAGGTTACAGGTCTACCTTGGTCTTCTCTGCTACCCAAGGAACACACCTCCTGGCCTTCATAGCCCTGTGTGTGCCACAGCTTGCTCATGTCCCTGACCTGGTCCCCAGATCCTCACCTGGAGACTGAGAGCAGTCTGCCTGTTCACTGTGTGTCCAAGCCCCTCCCTGCGCATGGTCGGAGAAACTGACTGTCTCTTTAAGTTTCTGAATCCAGAAAAAGATAACAGAAACCTTGATCCCCTGCAGTGGTGAAGACCTGTCCTCCTGGTTGGAACTCTGCATTAGTGGACCTGTCTCCTCTCCTGTCTCCTGAGCCTAGGAGTTCTGTCTTAGTCTGTCCCTGCCAGTGCCCTGCCCCTAGGGCAATACCCAGCACCAGGTGCTTAGCAACCTGCTGGCTGGCTTGGTTCTGGGTGTATGGCTCAGTCTGCAGAACTGGAGTCTCCTCAGAGCTGTCTGCAGAGCCCCCAACAGCCTCAGCACCCCAAATCGACCAAGTCTGCGGAACTATCCCAAGGCCCTGCCAGCAGAATCGCAGTCGCTCTGGGGCTCCTTGGGGCTCCCTGCGGCCAAGCCACTCCCTTGGAAGACGGATGGACAGCGGGGGACCGCCCTGCCTTTCGCGGGGGTCCGGGAAGGGGTGGGGGTGGCCCGAGATCCGTGACCACGACTTACCCATAGCTAGTGAGTAGCGCTGGGCAGGCCAGGCTGGGCTCTGGGTCCCGCACTTCCTGGTCAAATCCCCGCTGTAGGCTGTAGCAGTGGCGGACAAACTTTCCCCAAAGCTGGGGCCTGCGCTCTCTCCCTCCGCCACGTTGGCCAGCCGGTCCTGAAGCCTGGGGGGCGGGACGGAGGGGAGCCCGGTACCGCGCAACAGCCAATGCTGTGGCGGCCCTGCTGCCCCACAAAGGAACTTACTTCAAGTTTCCCCGGAGAAACTGTCACTCTACAAATAGTTTCCATAGTCACTGTGGCCCACCCTTCACTGGCCTTCCCAGAGAGTACACACACACACACACACACACACACACACACACATCCTGTGCCAGGCCTCACCCATGTACACACACACACACACACACACACACACACACACACACACACACACATCCTGTGACTGACTGGGCCTCTCCCATGTGTACCCCCACCCTCACCCCACACAGCACTCTGACAGGCATTCAGCCCCATTCACTGGACAGGAACATTTGCTTGGTCTTGGGCTGGCCCGGGGAACAAGGCAGACAAGTTCCTTGTCCCTACCGACCTTACTACTAAAGGCAGAAGAAAATGATCTGAAGGAGTCCGAGGAGCCCAGCAGCCCAGGGAAGGGCAGCCGCAGAGCATTAGCCTGGGCATGGAGCCAGGCAGCTGGCGATGGCTGGCTTGGTTTGTCTGAGGAGGAGAAACTTGAGCTGGGACCCGATGAACCAGGCTCTGAGGGAAAGCGGAGGACAAAAGGGAGCATCCAAAGTGAAGGCTGAGAACCTAGGGGTTCAGAGAGGTCAAGCGGAGAGGAATGAATGGGCCGGGGAACCATCCTGAGATCTTGGGGCACTGTCAGGAATGTGGGGGAGGGTGCTTGTTTCACTGTGGTGCTGGGAGTTGAATTTAAGGCCTCCCCACCCCCTGTACACGAGGCAGGTACTCTGCCACTGAGTCTATCCCCAGCCCAGGAATGAGGAGTCTCATCCCAGTGGAAGGAGACAAATTCTGATGGGTACAGGGGCAAGGCTGGGAGCTGAACAGCTGGCGCAGGAGAAATGAAGCTGGTTTGGCTCCGACAAGTAGGCAAATCAGAGGGAGACTTGGTAAAGATGGGATGGGAACTGCCAGGGCGCTGGGCAGGGAGACCTAGGGTTCTGCCATATGGCTTTGAGCATCCATGTGGAACAGAGGAGGGAATGGTTCTGCCCCTAGGCTAGGGACAACATCAGTAATTCTCACTCCAGGACCACAGGCAGGCTCAGCACTCAAGTGAGCGCAGCCCTCCCCAGCCTCCTGTGTGCTCACACACAGGCTTTCTCATGAATGTCTTCACACCAACCCAGTTTCACCAGTACTTTCTCCAAGAGGGCTAAGGGTCATAGACACACTCAAGTACCTTGACTCTGATGGGCCAGGGAGTAGCCCTTTTGGAATAGGCATGGCCTTGTTGGAGTGGGTGTGTCACTGTGGGGTGGGCTTTAAGACCCTCACTCTAGCTGCCTGGAAGCCAGTATTCACCTAGCAGCCTTCAGATGAAGATGTAGAACTCTCAGCTCTACCTGCACCATGTCTGCCTGTATGCGGCCATGCTCCCACCTTGATGATAATAGTCTGAACCTCTGAACCTGTAAGCCAGCCCTAATTACATGTTGTTCTTATAAGAGTTGCCTTGGTCATGGTGCCTGTTCACAGCAGTAAAACATTAACTAAGACATTGACAAAGAGATGTTTGTAGACCAGATCTTCTGAAGCAGGGCCCTTTGGAGTCTGGAAAGACTACAGTTTATAAACATGGCCCGGAATTCTTCACTCACTCTCCCTAGTGTGTGTATATACTAGGACATTACAGGGAATAGCAAGCCATGTGACAGCTAGGCTGAGACCTTAGGATGCTGGGACCCTGACCCACAAGGTGAGTTTGACTTAACTGGGATTGGTGGCACACACCCACAAAACTGGCAACTGGGAAGCTGGTGTAGGAGGGTTGAGGGCAGTTTAGACCACTTAGGGAGACCCTGGCTCATACAGCTGATGATGACAAAGTCCAGCTGCCAGCCACGCTGTGAGGAAGCCCACACTAACATATGTAACACTATATATATATTCCTGGCCATGTTTACAAACTCCAAAGGGCCCTGCCTCAGAAGGTCTGGTCTATAAACATCTCTTTGTCAATGTCTTAGTTAGTGTTTTACTGCTGTGAACAGGCACCATGACCAAGACAACTCATATATATTCTATACATAGTCTGCAATATATATTCCTAGCATCTGGATCATCTCAAGCTAGGCTCTCTGAATGATCCCAGCTCCCAGGAGTCCTGTGTACCCCAGGTGTTAGAGGTTATGTAGCAGTGATGGATGCAATTTAAGGCCCCCAAATCCCATGCATGAGTATAATAAATGCTTGATTGAGCTGCATCAATTTGTACAGCAGTAATAACTGGACTGAAAACTGAAACCATCAAGTGAAACTACTTTTGATAATTACTTAACATCCTTGGTGTTTTACCTCCTTGTTAACCCCACCACAGCCTAAAGAGGTAGGAATTGCTACAATCTATCCCCATTTAGGAGGACAAGAAATTTGAGGCCAAGGGAGATGGCACACTTGCTTGATATACATTTCACTGCTTTGGCAAGAAACCAAGAGCATTGACTCATGGGAGTGAAGGGTTAGGTTGGCTCATGGTTTCAGGGGGACTTCACAGCAGGAGAGGCATGGTGCAGTTCATACAGGCAAAAATCTGTCACAGACACCTCATGTCATGACAGACAGGAAGCAGAGAGTTCTGGGCCAAAATGAGTGGTGGGTATAACCCTCCAACTTCCCCCAGTCAGGTCTCACCTCTTGTCTCCACAGCCTTTAAACCAACCTGTAAGGTGGACATTCAGACTCAGATGAGCCTAGTAGGGTAGGGGACACTTGGGCTTCAAACTGTAACAAGGAGTTACTGGGAACCCAGGCTTCCCCACCACCACTGCCCCCCCCATGTCACTTTCAACTGTCCTACTGTCCCACAGTTCTGCATGGACCGCATCTCCGCCTGTCCTGTGTGGTGGCTCTCCCCTCTTCTGTGGAACTGGCATCATCCAGTTCAGCAAGAGCTGTTCCACTCCTGTGAGATCATCCATAGAAGCTGCATGCCTGGAATGGTCTATGTGTTGTTGGCCTTTGTGGCTCGCACTGTGCAGTAGGGGTGTGCGCCTGACTGCCGTCCCCGTGTCTGTCTCTTCCAGAAAACTGAGGCTTCTCCCTTCATTTAACCCTCTCAAGGAAGAAGCACGAGCCAGGCGGTGGTGGCGCTCGCCTTTAATCCCAGCGCTTGGGAGGCAGAGACAGGCAGATTTCTGAGTTTGAGGCCAGCCTGGTCTACAGAGTGAGTTCCAGGACAGCCAGGGCTATACAGAGAAACTCTGTCTCGAAAAAACAAACAATCAAACAAAACAAAACAAAAAAAAAAAGGAAGAAGCACGTCCCAACAGTCCTCATACCCTGGCATTTGTGTCCTAGGGCTATCGGCTTCCCTGGCTTCCCTGCCGGTAGTGGAGACCTAGTGATAGGCTTCCAACAAAGGGAAGGCAGACAACCAGATTTACAATCTGGTTATGCAAGTTGACAGTGTCAGCCTTATTCTTGGTACCTGGTCACTTAACCATTCTCCCTGACCAAGCCACTCGCCACAATGTGAGGTGCCCTACAGAAACCCCCACCCCGACCCCAGGCAATACTATACTGAATCAGAGTGCCGATGCCCCCAGGAACTAACCTGTGGGGAACTGAGGGCCTTAGATCGGCTGCCCGTGAAAGACTGATCTTCAGCCAAGACTGCAGTGTGCTCAGGCCTTCTCCCCAACCCGGCCTGACCGACATGTTTTCCTGGCTGATGCCTTGATCTCAACTGTTGCCGTGCGTATACATCATAGGGGATTAATTTTGCTTTAAATCATTAGGTTAGTGGGAATGACAGCTAGCTAGCACATATTCCATCATTACTAATCAACTTGATTGAGAAAGCCACCTAAAAGGAAAAAGTGTGGACCAGATTGTGTCACACACAACTGGGGGTGGGGGTGGGGGTGGGGTTATTCCCCTTCCTAATTCTTGACTACAGCAAACTTCTATCACTGTGGACACACCATAGACCTGGTTTATTTATTGTGTCTCTCCACAAAAAAAAAAAAAAAAAAAAAAAAAAAAGCGGTGTGAATGAGAACTTTTTGAAAGTTTCTTGTATTTTCTTCTTTGCTCCAGCATTCGGTTCAGAATGAAGTCCCAGGACCCTGCCCTGCACACAGCCAATGCTCAGCGACAACCGTTGAGAGGGGTGTGTGCCTTCCTTGTAGTCAAGAGCACCAGCTTAGACAGTGTCCTGGTATCGACCCATGAGGGTAGATGAACTGAGACAGGCAGAGGGACCCAACCCTAGCAGGGCACTGGGGCATGGCCTAAGTACCATTAGTCAATGCCATAGAGACTGTTAATTTTCATATAGACTTAAGTTTTTATTGTAAGCACTTTCTAATGGTTTTTTTTTTTCTAATGTGTAAAACCCTTCAGAGCAGGCTGTGAGCAGCAGCAGACGGGCCCTTCCCACAGCCCTTAAAGCCTGGCAGGGGAGCCATTAACTGAGGAGTCACTTCTCTGGCAAGTGACTGGATTGCCTTGATGGCAGTCTGGCCATTCAGTGGAAGCCAGGGCCCCTGCCCCAACAGGCCTTGTTCCAGTCAGGACTGCACCAGACATTCTGCAATGGCTTGTAGGCAGGACCTAGCTATCTTTATCCTCCCTCAGAACGGGATGGGGAGCCCTTCCTCAGTAATTCAGAATTCCAGAGACAGTGGAGGAGAGACACGGGGGATCACAAAGGCATCAGAAATACAGAGAGGGTATGAAGAGCTAAGATCAGGGACTACCATCCTGTCTCTGGAAGAGTTCCTGGGAGCAGTCAAGTCCTAAGAACAAAGGCACCCCTGCATCCAAAGCCCCAAGCTAACACTACTGGCAGTAACTGCTGAGGGCTGACGCCTGAGGCTCCGGTAGCCACAAGCAATATGGGAGCTGAGAGTCCTGACACCTGATAGTATAGAATAAATATGCTTTCCTGGTGAGAAATCACTCCAAGCACTTAGAGAGTAATAAAGGAAAAACCCTTTAGTAATAGCAGTCGGCTGATTCTGGCTAACATACAAAGGAAACAGCCCCAAACAAGAAATTTCACGAGTTTATACAGGCCTTAGGCATATATGTTCCACTGTCATCCTTGAATCTCTTTCAAGTCCTGGCCTCAAGCCACACTTCTAACAACTTAAACAAGATGCCGGGATTATTTCTTAAGTTCATCCATGTTGTTCATTTAAATATTTTCCCCATAAGGTAACTTGAACTTGATGGCTGTCCTGGTGTGAGGTCCTGGTGTCCCCCGAGCTGCGGGTTGGTGAGAATGAGAATGGACCTAATGGCGGGTTCTGAGTTAGGCTTGTCTCCTTTTGTTATGGGAAGGGAGCCTAACTGGAGGTCAGTCTTGTTGAACGAATCTTAACAGTAAGCAGAAACTGCAGTTCTGGCACAAGACTGTTTCTAACAAGCCCGGTTAGATTACTACTCCTTTTCTGATCATACTGAAAGCAGGGCTAAGTTGTACGAATGTAACTTAATTGTGCTAATTTTATGCACACAGGCTAGAGTCATCAGAGAGGAAGGAGCCTCAATTGATTAAATACCTCCATGAGATTTCGCTGTAGGCAAGCCTGTAGGGCATTTTCTTAATTAGTGATTGATGGGGGAGGGGCAGCCCACTGTGGGTGGTGCCATCCCTAGGCTCGTGGTCCTGGGTGCTATAAGAAAGATGGCTGAGCACGCCATGAGGAGCAAGCCAGTAAGCAGCACCCCTCCATGGTCTCTGCATCAGCTCCTGCCTCCAGGTTCCTGTCCTGACTTCCTGACTATGAAGTGGAATTGTGAGTCAGGCTAACCCTTTCCTCCTGAGTTGCTTCTGACATGGTGTTTTATCACAGCAATGCTATCCCTAACGAAGGAAATATTTCCTAAGCAAGACTATTTGTAGATCCTTTATAGCATCAATGTTATTCCAGGTCCTCCTGTGTCACTGAGGTCACAAAACTGTGATACTAGTTGACCCTGACTACTGCTGTTGCTGTGAGGAGCAGAGAATTTCACCGCTTGAGGAGTGCTGGGCCGCTGGCAATCCAAAGTCAGAGCAGAATCAACCCTCTAACGAGGGCACCCTACACCTTGGCATTAGAGCCTGGAACCACAAGGCTCTAGTTGTCAGGACTTGGACGCGTAAGCTTCAGTCAGCCCCACCCATAAGCCTTTGGCACACAAGGGTCCCCATCTGCCAACACCAGAAGAGCCACTCCTTATTTACCTGTGAGTTCTGATAGAGGCAAAGGACCCAGCCAGCTGATAGCGGACACAGGCAAATTCAAATAACAACGGTATCCACAAGTGTCACAAGTGAGAGAGCAAGCTGGGCGAGGTGGACTGCCGAGGGCTGTGACAAACCAAAGGCCACCAGTCCAAACAAGAGGCAGCAAACTACAGCCAGCTGTCTGTCTGTCTGTCTGTCTGTCTGTTCACGAAGCGCGCAGCCATGTCCACGCATTTACACGGCGCCCTGTGGACTCTACTGCATAGACCTGCTGAGGGAACAGTCAGCCGGGTCTTATCTGTGAGGCTGTCTCTTAAACTGGAAACTTTTGAGGAGAAAGAGCAAATGCACAGTGGTCTGGTTAAAACAAGCTTTATTTTAGAGGTCCTGGCCAGTCAGCTGTCTCACCCTAAGTTGGGATTTTCGAGAGAGCACAGGATGTGAGGACGACAAGGCTTGCATAGCTCAGAGGTAGGAGGTTTCCAAATGAGGGGTCTGATGGGTAAACTAGGTGAGTTATAGGAGCAGAATGTGAGCACGACAGGTACTCAGAATGACCTCCTGAGACAAAGACATGGTGGCGGTTCCTGGAACCTGCAGAACCATGTGTAGTTAAGGTCACAGCTGGGGCACAGCCCAAGCCTCAAGGAACAGAGGTTTAATCATTGACTTAGTTAGAGTTTCTATTCCTGCACAAACATCATGACCACGAAGCAAGTTGGGGAGGAAAGGGTTTATTTAGCTTTCTTCCACATGGCTGTTGATCACCAGAGGAAGTCAGGACTGGAACTCAAGCAGGTCAGGAAGCAGGAGCTGATGCAGAGGCCATGGAGGGATGTTCCTTACTGGCTTGCTTCCCCTGGCTTGCTCAGCCTGCTCTCTTATAGAACTCAAGACTTCAGCCCAGGAATAGCACCACCCACAAGGGGCCCTATCCCCTTGATCACTAATTGAGAAAATGCCCCACAGCTGGGTCTCATGGAGGCACTTCCCCAACTGAAGCTCCCTTCTTTGTGATAACTGCAGCCTGTGTCAAGTTGACACACAAAACTAGCCAGTACAATCATAGACAGAATATGAGCCTACTTTTTCTTTGTAAGGTGGCTTTCAATCTAAGATGGAGGCAAGCTGGTTCTTCACTGGCCAGAGTCTTACCCAGAGCGTCACAGAAGGCATTTGACAACCATAGTCTGAACTCTCTGGACAGCTGAGCAGCAGGGCTGAAATCCAGCCTGTCATGGCTAGGGGGACCTATGCTTCTTAGCTTGTCACTGTCAGGGACCTATACCCCGTGTGTGCAGTCTTCCACCACGGGAGCCTTCTGCTGTCTCATCTTGTCTTTCCCCTTTCCTCTGCTTTTCTTTTCCCTTCTCTCCCCTACTTGACAGGGTCTCATGTAGCTCAGGCTGGCCTCAAACTCAGTATATAACCAAGGAAGACCTTAGACTCTGTCCTGCCTTAGCCTCTCATGCACTGGGATTACAGGTGCGCACCACCTTGCTCAGTTTATACAGTGTTGGGATAAAACCCCAGGGCTTTGTGTCCTTCAATTGCATGCGCTGGAGAAATTTAGGATCGAGGAGGAGGTGAGATCTGAGAAGAGCCACGCTGCCAACATGTGCTCTGAAATGTGTAGCAGGCACTTGTGACACTGAGGGGGCTCTTTAAACCTGCTCCAAACCCTCCGACAACTCCCTTCTGTGCTGAGGATGTGAGCTCCTGCCCTCTCCAGAATCCCTCCTCTTGCCCCATCATAGCCCCTCTGCACAGAGCCTTTGCACCTGCTGTTTCCACCATAGGAAACAGAAGCAGGGGTCTGCCCTCTGTTGGGGGTGCAGATAGCAGGTGCCAGCTCCTCAGAAGATGACCCCAGTGGAGGGGAGAACTGGCAGAGAAGGAGAGAAGAGGAAAGGTGACAGATGTAAGTTCAGATGGTGCCTAATTATTTCCCCTTCCTTTAAGCTTGTCACCTGCTGCCACCCTAGTCATGAATAATACAAAATGTCCCCACCCTAGATAGCAGTATGCTCGAGGGGAGGGCCCGCCCTGACCTCCACCCAAGTGCACCCTGGTCAGAGCACACTGCCATATGGAAACAGTCTCTGTCCCCCCTGCTCTTCTTCTGGGGCAGGGCAGAGGTACCTCATAAGTCACCCCAGAGTGAGTGACCCTCCCCCAGGATGGTTTGGAAGCAGTACCAATATGACCCAGGGGTCTCAGGGTCTTTGTCCCAGGCCTTGTCAAAAACATAGGAGGCAAGAATTGGTGAGAGGAGAGGGGTTTGCTTACAGTTTGTCAAGAATTGGAGCAATAAATCCTCTGCTTCTCTCTGTCTTGCTATTTGGTAGATGTCTTAGGTAGGGTTTTATGGCTGTGAAGAGGCACTATGACCATGACAACTCTTATAAAGGAAAACATTTAATTGGGGCTGGCTTACAGTTCAAAGGTTCAGTCAGTTATTGTCATGGCGGGAAGCATGGGAGCATGTAGGCAGACATGGAACTGGAAAGATAGCTGAGAGTTCTACATCTGAATTGGCAGGCAGCAGGAGTAGACAGTGACACTGGGCCTGGCTTGAGCATCTGAAACCTCAAAGCCTGCCCCCAGTGACACACTTCCTCCCACAAGGCCACACCTATTCCAGCAAGGCCACACCTCCTTTTAGCACCAGTTCCTATGAGCCTATGGAGGTCATCCATTCAAACCATCACGGCAGTGTTAGAATTCTAGAAGGAATGAAACACACAAGCTAGGAGCTCCACATGTACAGAGCTATCTGTGAGGTGAGCTCTCACAACTGCTAGTGTAGCGAGGCAGTCACTCTGCTACAGGCTTTCAGCACATTCCCATCCCTCTTCCTGGATAAAATTTCCATATTCTTAGGACCCCTCCCCATCATAGAAGACACTAGCTCTCTCTGCATTGGTTCTTGTTCTCAACAGCACACTTGATGCTTCTTAAGGAATGTAGCTGACCATCCCACTTCTCACCAGCAGCCACACATCTCTACCACACTCCCTTCTGACATTACTTGGGATGGAGCCTTGAATATACGACTTTACAGTCAAACTTGCACTTAATACTACCTGCCCCTGGAAATAGCCAAACGAAGAGCGTCCCTGCCAATAGCCAAATGAAGAGCATCCCTGGCACCCAGCCCTAATCATCAGCTTCCTGCTCTCTTGCCAAGTTAAAGGGGCCAGTTGTGGACCAACCTGTCTCTTGTCTCTCCAGTCAACTCATTTTCTCATTCAGCACTTTAAGGTCTCCACCCACATCTCTAACTATCTTTTCAGCACCCAAGTAGACAAGAAGCCATCAATTCCACTTCCCCATTTGGTTGTTTAAAAAAAGTCACACAGCCGGGTGGTGGTGGCGCACGCCTTTAATCCCAGCACTCGGGAGGCAGAGGCAGGCGGATTTCTGAGTTCAAGGCCAGCCTGGGCTACAGAGTGAGTTCTAGGACAGCCAGGGCTATACAGAGAGAGAAAAAAAGTCACACACACACACACACACACACACACACACACACACACAATATTTTAAAATGTCAAAATTTGAATTTAAATGTCCTCACCCTCAACCCTCGAAGTCTCACTAAGTATCAGGCTTGTAGTCTCCAGTCCCATGCAGCCTCTGAGTACTGGGATCACACGTATGCACTATCGCTAAGACACTCTAGGCCAGTACCCATTTCTCTGGTGCTGAGGTAAAGATGGAAACAACCCAACCCTTACCTTGTGAAGAGCTGGAGGGGCTCTGTTGAGCGCGGCAGACTCACTCCAGCAGAGTGAAGTGTGTTGGGGGTTGGGGTCATCAATCAAGCAGTCGAATGGCCAAAACCAAAGGGGATCTGAAACAGGCCTGGAAAGTAGAAAACTAAGGCTGATAACACTTAAACTCACTCTCCCCATAGAGGCCAGGAAGGGCTTATCCAGGGAAGTGACCCTGCAATCGAGAATAAAGGATGTCTATGCGGCTCTAGGTGATGTGGGGCTGGCCGAACATTTCCCTGCAGAGGAAATAGTAGGTCCAGAGGCTCTGTGCCCAAGGAGCACCATGGAGGATGGGTGGGGCTTCTAGAGGGGGAAGGGTTTATAAGGGATACAGGAATCCATGGGCTGAGTCAATGTTTAGGTCTTTATCCTTAGCACAATAGTCATTGTAAGGTTTGAAGGTGGTTTAAAGAGCTAAACTCAGCCTGACTTAGCAAGCCTGGCTCGGGTAAAGTGCCTTTGCACAGTAGATTTCTAAGGCAAGGGTTCAGACGAGTTTGCTCACCATAGAGATGGCCGTGTGGACACAAACAATTATGATAATGGAGCTACCAACTTGAGCACTGGGGGATATAAACAGGGTTCTGGGTTGCTGGAAAACACATTCTGTCCACACAAAGACTCTGAAGTATGAAAAGGGACCTGTCATGAATATGAACGAAACCCAGGGACCACAGAGCCAAGATGCTGGTGCTCTAGCAACACGAGACCAAAGGGCTTCTCTTCTTAATTTTCAACAGAACCCCAAGGACCGTGGGGTCAGAGATAAGGAAGTCAGAAGCCATGTGAAGAGGGCCCCTGTCCACCGGCACCAGCTTGTTATTTAATTCTGATAAGTTCCTCACCCTAGCAGAACCAGGCAGCCTCATTCTGTAGATGAAGATCCCGGAGCTCAGAGGGATGGTACTGGCTGTTGACAGGCTGGTGCCAGGCATCAGGCGGCGTCTCCGGATAGAAAGCTTTGCCTAGTCCCTTGCTCCCTTCCGGCTTAGAGCATGTTTCCATAGATTGAAGTGAGACACGAGTTCGAAGCTAATCTGAGCTACACCTTGAGACTCTGTCTCAAAAAACAAAAAAAGAAAGAAAGAAGAGAAAAGAAAAGAAAAGAAAAAAAGAAAAAGGATAGAAACGAAAGAACCCTAGTAGAAAGGAGCAAAGCGTCCACAAAAGAGTTTTTCCAAAAGAACCTCCAAATTGGAGGTTCGTCCCAAAGCCGGGACATCACCAACGTGCTTCCGGAAGAAGCCGAAGAGAGAGAAGGTGTTAGCCGAAAGTTGCCGAGCGCTCACGGAGATAGACGAAGAACTTCGGGAGGGGCCAAGTCGCCCCATCCGGGAACGCGAGAAGGTCCGAGGCGGAACCACTGTAGCAGGGTGAAGTGTGTCGGGGGGATGGTGTTCATGGCGGAAGTCGCCGGAGGATTTCCGAAGCTAGCGGAAGCGGCGCGGTCGGGGTCCGAAGGAGCCGAAGGCATGGCTACCTCGTCCTCGGAGGCGGAGGCGGAGGCGCTGGCCGCGGCGCGCGAGCGGAGCCGCCTCTTCCTGAGCGGCCTGGAGCTGCTGCAGCAGGGCGCCGAGGCTCGCGTCTTCCGCGGCCGCTTCCAGGGCCGCGCGGCCGTGGTGAAGCACCGCTTCCCTAAGAGCTACCGGCACCCGGAGCTGGAGGCGCGGCTCGGCCGGCGGCGCACGGTGCAGGAGGCGCGCGCGCTGCTCCGGTGTCGCCGTGCGGGTGAGGAGGAGGGACGGGGCTCCGGGAGACCTGTGGAGACGGACAGACGGGGCTCCGAGAGACAGACGGACGGGACGGACCGGGCTCCGGGAGACGGGTGGAGACGGGACAGACGGGGCTCCGGGAGAAACGGAGCTCCGAGTTCCAGGGGACAGGATCAGATGGCAATGCTTAAGGACTCAAGGCGACACTCAGGACGTCATTCTGCTTGGTTCACGGGGCTCTGCAGCTGTCTCTCAACCTGTTTAGCGCTCGGACCCCTCAGTTTCTCATTTCTGCCGTTTCTGCTTACCATCCTCCTCTCTCCATTCGGTAGCTTTAAGCAGCAGGTGTCAGGACAGGCGGGTATCAGGAGCCGGGCTCCCTGGATTCAGATTCTCCCTGCACTGCTTCCCGAGTAGCCATTCAGCGAGTCGTTTAGCCCCAGTTACCTTGTATGTAATGGGAATCTCAAGGATGTTTTGATCATTAAAGAAGGCATATGCATTACATGTTCTTATGCTGACATAGTTTAGTAAGTGTCTGATTTCATTAAATTGTTTATTTTTTCTTTAAAAAACATCCACACCCCCACAAAACAACAACAACGTTACTCCAGAGAAAACGAGACACAAAGAGGGGAAAGTGCCCAAGGCTCCACAGCTACCAAGCGGCCTGTCTGTGGCCCGGAGGCACCAAGCCTTTAATTTTTTTTCTCTTTGGTATTTTTAGGTGCCTATATCCAGGACATTGATAGATGCCAGGAGGGTGTGAAAACTCAGCAGTAAACAGGCCTGTACTTTTCTGCCCTAGAGGGGCAATGGAGTTATAGTGTTCATATATTCTCCTTTACCTTTTGTAAGTTTAATCAGACAGGGATGGGGCCTACCTTGATGCCCATTGACAAATCTCCAGTTTCTAGGAAAGTGTCCTGAACCTAGTTGACCTTCAGGAGAGACTCCTGGAGTTAACTGGAGGTATTGTTTCCACTTTACAGTTGTGGAGACTGAGGCATAGAGTAGCTAAGGGAACCTTGAGCTTTCACGACCAATAAGGAGGAGCTGGGATTTGAACCTGACTGTTCTAGAACAAAGATGAGCCTGTAAGATGGCACCTGCTTAGCTTCCTACTTGTGTCCTTGTCGGGTAGAAACTGCTCACGCTGCAGGATGCCTTCCTTCTGGCCTCTTGTCTTGTTTGTTTTTAGGGAGTAGCAATGAATTCCAGTCCTAAGATGGCTTGAGAAAGGAGGAGCAAGCCTTGATACTTCCAGACTTACCCTGGGCTGGTCTCAGGCCATAGTCCTGCAGGGCTTTAACCGGGCAAACTTCTGGATAAATTGTATCGTTTCCACAGTTTTCCTAAACCCTGTTCCAAAGTAGATTTAGACTGAGAAACTGTCCACCTGTGCAGGTGAAGCCCGCCTTCATGAAGAACGCACTCGCTAACCACGTGTGTCCATTGCAGGGATAGCTGCCCCAGTCGTCTTCTTTGTGGACTATGCTTCTAACTGCTTATATATGGAAGAAATCGAAGACTCGGTGACTGTTCGAGATTATATTCAATCCACTATGGAGACTGAAAAAGACCCCCAGTGCCTCTTGGACTTGGCCAGGAGGATCGGGCAGGTTCTGGCCAGAATGCATGACGAGGACCTCATTCACGGGGACCTCACCACCTCCAACATGCTCCTGAAGCGGCCCCCGGAGCAGCTGTACATCGTGCTCATTGACTTCGGGCTGAGTTTTGTTTCAGGACTGCCA